>PNEQ01110575.1:0-28799 GCA_003012365.1 Medauroidea extradentata
TGAAGTGTAGTGTTTTTGTGTAATAAAATTAGTGAAGTTATTATGTAATGAGTCGCGCAGAACTTTTTGAATCCTTTTTTTTTAATTATTGTTGCTGAGATATAAGGTTTATCCTTGCTTGGGATAAATTTCACTTTCCCTTTAATAAGAAATTATTGTGGTGCCCTTGAATAGTTGCTTTTGGCCAAAGGACACCACACCTGGCGCGCGAGACGTGCTGTAACATGGAACGGAAATTACTATGTCTTGTGTAACTATAAAAATGTTTCCAATGCGCTTATCTATACTAAGAGAAGACACTTCAAACAACTGTGTCCCTATGATTTAAAAAATGCCGTCCACTTATTAAAAACATGATTCCCAAGCTCCTCGAAAGTGTAACAAATTGCTTTTTCACGTTGTTGTAGCTGAAAAAATATCGATCGTAATAGTAAAACTAAGACATA
Organism: Medauroidea extradentata; assembly: GCA_003012365.1. Classification (NCBI taxonomy): domain Eukaryota; kingdom Metazoa; phylum Arthropoda; class Insecta; order Phasmatodea; family Phasmatidae; genus Medauroidea; species Medauroidea extradentata. The sequence continues at coordinate 447 of PNEQ01110575.1, forward strand.
GAAACCTGCATTGGACTTTACCACGAACTATCCCCAAATTAAACAACAGAGTCATCGCTTGAAGTCCCATTGAAAAATTCATTCTACTCAAACACTGCCTGCTGGTTTAGTCCTTGGCGCCTAGAGGCGATGACGTGTTAGACTGACGTGTTGTGTTCGCCTTATCGCCTATCCCGTTTCCGTGCCCCGAACGTAAAGAGAAAGCTACCGTCCACTAACTCTTAAGAGTGCATGGAATTTAATTCAGGGCTAAAAACATCAGTTCAGAATTGTAGGTTTCTCGAAGCCAATTTGCAAGTATAAAATCCAGCAATCCTAGACGATAGATTCTGCCAACGTTCTGAGCAAAGTTTTTCTCGATTAACGTATTTCTGAAGAACAAGCTCTTGACGCCGAAATCTCGTACATTTAATTGCGGCGCAACATATACGCTTAACAAATAAATCGTTCTGGGTAGACGTTTCCTAATAAAGTAGGCAAATATAGTATTCACTGATTGCTGTTTTGTACTTAAAAGCCTACTTTCCTATGGATGAAATTGGCTTATGAAATAATCTTTCTGTCTGTGTGTGTGTGTGTGTAGGTGTGTGTATGTGTGTCCCCTAAAAACGTTTAAACCAGTTGTCCGAATTTCATCAAACTTTGTATACATATAGTACTTTGTAATCTGAATTGACTTATATATATTTTGTTTACGCCCTGATCAAATTTTTAAAATGGCGGCCATTTTAACATTTTTCGAATAGGTTATATATCAAAGGAACCATACTTTAGAATTTCATTACACTTGGTGAACATACTACATACAAAGCTGATATGACTTATGCGTATCTTGTTTATCCTTTTGTAATGTTTTGATAACTTCGGCTATTTTTTTTTATCTTTACGTTAGAAAGACATCTCAGAATTTTTCATAATTTTATTAAACTGGGTACCCGTATATCACTTAGTAAGATTACTTATCTTTTGTACATCCCGTTTATCACATCTATAAATCAATAGCAATACTTAATATTCCTAGATGTACGTAAACGATTTTTAATTTCAGTGTTAATTTGCAACCACTTTGAGGAAAGTAGGCTTATCAGTTATGCGGGTAACTTCTTGTACTATATTGACTTCGAAAGAGTGCAGACCTCAGTTGAAGAATTCAGCGCGCATGGTTTCTGTTACATATTTTGCTTTATTTTGGCTTATTTTCACGACAAAAAACTTGGTACTTAGGGTGACGAAATCTAAAAAACCGTTCAGTACATTATTACAAAAAAATTCAGCTACAAATTATGACATACTAGCTGGCCGGCTGCGGCTTTGCCCGCGTCAAATTATGTAATGTAAACAGTAGCCCTGGATAAAATATGCGATGAATGCATTTAACAGCTAACGTACTCAATAACAGTGAACTATAAATTATCTTTGCTCAGTGTAAAGAGCGCGCGCAATATGCTCGTATGATGTCATAGTAATTCCTATCGTAAAGTCTTGCATTCGCGTAAATCTATTTTTTTCTTGCCAACTGTTTTCCGTGTCAAAATAATAAACTTATCGAGGTTGCAAAAATTTCACAAAAAAAATCGATTAAGGTGACGTCCGGTAGTTAAACTGGATTTTGAAAATATTTTTTAAGCTACATAACTTTCACGTGTTTTGCCACAAATGTATCAACATTTGCATCTGATTTTTTTTTGTAGCAACTAACCTCATAGTATTTTAGATTTTTGCACTCAAAGTATCATTCACCTTTAGTATGAAAATATGCTAAAATCAACCGAAATAATTTTCTTTTGCGAATGAATAGTGCATTTTTTTTTTGCTAAAGTCCACACAGAAATGTGCATCGTATGATTAATCCTGCAGGGATTTGTTTAAATTTTACCTCGTTTACATATGCCCCAGTTGTGCCAATAACGTTGTTACATCCACTATAGGTAGTTGTCGATAAAGTGGAAGACCATTTTCTCGTGAGTAATAATGTGTGTGTATATATATATATATATATATATATATATATATATATATATATATATATATATATATATATGTATATACACACACACACACATACACACACCAAAGCTGGCCGGCTGCGGCTTTGCCCGCGTGAAATTATGTAACGTAAATAGTAACCTTGGATAAAATATGTGATGAAGGCATTTAACAGCTAACGTACTCAATAACAGTGAACTATAAATTGTTTTAGCTCAGTGTAAAGAGCGCGCGCAATATGCTCGTATGATGTCATAGTAATTCCTATCGCAAAGTCTTGCACGAGATACGAACACGTAACCCCACTCCTCCCACACCACAAACTTTATACAATAACTGAATGAATGCTTAAAGGCAAGTCGTGATAATTATTTCGTATGTACAGGATATAGTCCAAAGATGTTTTATTTATGAGTAGGTTGGCAAAAAGAAACAACTGTTGAATTATTTATCCGTGATCATTCTCTTTTTTCGTTAGACTGTAACATTTTACTGCTTTTCACATCCTTAATTTTCGAATTTCGTAAAATCCTGAACTTGATTTGTAGATATTTACACACGCTTCATTTTCATCAAATAATCATCTCGTTATCTCAACGGGTAAAAGCAGTACAGATGATTATTTGAAAACACATTTTATTGATTTTTTTAACAGCTTTCAAGGATAAATTTCGAAAAATCCTGAAAGCACTTTCTTGATATTTACGTAAGATTTGTTTTAAATCAAGAAACATTTCAATATTGTCACTGGTTTAGGAGATAATTGGAATTAATTAAAAACACGTCATACTTTTTAAGAGCTTACAAGGACAAATTTCGAAAAATTCTAAAAATTGTTTTTAGATATTTACTTCAGCATAATTTTAAAGAAAATATCACCTCACTATCTAAAATGGTTTAGGAGAAATCACGGATTAACGAAAATCACATTTTACCGCCTGTCACCCCCTTAATTTTCTAATTTCGCAAAATCGAAAAATTCGGAAATATGCATATCTTTGAGCAATATTAAGACGTTAATAAATCTTGATAGCTTTCCCAGTTAATGAGATATCAGGGATTCCTTTAAAACACATTTCACCCTTTTCACCCCCTTAATAACTATCGAATTTCGAAAAATCCCTTCTTAGTGGGTGCCTACGGGCCAAGGGGAAGTTTTCCTCAAAATTTCATGGTTCTAGGTCCAGCGGTTTGGGCTATGCGTTGATGAATGTGTATGTCAGGACACTTCATTTTATATATTGAGATATAGGCGGTTCGGGATAAAATTAGCACTCAAAAAAGGCCGTGCTAAAATTCTATTTTCAGCCAATTCGAATCTTTCCGCGCGTAAAGGCTGACAAATGGAAATGTCTGACCTCTTCGGACACGTCACTTTATGTTTGCAAGTGTAAGGTAAATTTTGCAGTCGGCAGTAACTTATAAAATTTGATAAGAATAAGTTTATTGGTATATAAAATACAATTAAGTCTATTTCGGTTGTTTTTACTTCTGTATGCTTTTGTTTAAATATGAAAATACACGGAACTACATTCCTTAATTTTGCTGCCAACCATACAAGCAGTAAGGCAACCAGAGTTAATGGTGAATTATATGCAACAACAGTTTTCAATTGTTAAATTTTTAGTGCTCACTTTATTCCGAACGACCTTATGTAGTGACCTCAGACGTATAAATTTAATTCTTTATTTGTATTTATTACTTATATTGATTTGTTTACATTAAAAACTGGCCGGAAATCATAAATTTTTCTAAATAAAGAAAGTAACTAAGGTTTCAAAAGTGCTAAATTTTTATTCCCGAATCACCTATAGCAGAAGTCATCGAGAGGAAAATACGAATAAGTCTTCTTACTTGGCCTTCCTACCTGCGCTTCAAATTATTTGCAGCGAGAGACGGCTATTCATTATTGACTAAAATATTAAACGCGCGTTATTTTTGTATACCTACGAAAAGAACACACAGTTTTAAAAATTAAGCACGTATAGGCTACTAGAAACATCATTTTCGGGCTCCTCAAAATTCCAAAAAAATTGCATTTACAGTCTGCTATATCAGGAAAAATAATAAACGGGCCCGAAAAACACAACTATAAGAGACAAGAGTTTGACTTGGATCTATGCCGTCCACAAATAAAATTATATGGTCACCGCTCTTTAAGTCCCACAGTAAAAAGAATAGTAGTAAAGCACTGCACACCAGCTGAGCGGCTTTCACGCAGAAGTGATACTGCGTTATATGCATTGGTCAACGGTACTCTAATCGCTCCTGCCTCACACACACAAGTGCGGCCTATCTAGGGTGTTCAAATGCATTAAAATCATAATTTTATATTTTTATGAAATATTGTTAATTTCGTTGACGATACTTGCGAGTGCAGTTTCCTCTTACGAATCAATTTTAGCTCTCACAGTTTTCTCACAACGGGGTGTCAAAGTTAAAGTTTTTTTGTCACTCTGCCATGCAAATTGTGCCAACAAACTGACCTACTTAAACAAAATAATTTACTATGAACGTACATGCTTTATGATATATGCAATAAAACATTTAAAAACCCACAACGTAATATTTTTCATTTAAAAAAATATCGCGAAATTAGAGAATAAGTTGCAAATTCAGCAATTTTTTAAATACAAAAAACAGTACGCGGGATTTTTTAAAATGTTTTAATACGTATGTTATTTCACTTACGTAAGTCTATTGGTTTTCACTATTTTCATGGCAGCAGAACATGCAAATTTTGACTTTGACGCACCGTTGTGAGAAATGTACGCCAGCTAAAATTGTTTCGTAAGAGGAAACTGCACTCACAAGTATCGTCTACAAAACTAACACTATTTCATATAAATATAAAATTATGACTATATCGCACATGAACACCCTTAAAAGAAAATACTACGTCCTTGTTCAGGATGGTCAAATGGCGTGGACAAAACCGAGGCCTCAGTGAAATTCTAGAGAAAAACAGTTGTGTCGCTGCTGTCATTATCAGCCCACCTAACACAGCCGGGTTAAAGTTCCCGTATATACAGTTTTTTGCCCGTGACAGGAATTAACACCAGTGCTAGCGCGGGACGAGCACACGTTTTCATCGGCCGAGGATGGGGGAGTGGGAGGGAGGGAAGTTGTCGGAAGTGGTAGGTAACGCCCCCGAGGGAGGAAAGGATGTGTAACGTGATAAGAGATGCCCTTGCCCTTTAAGTAAGAACAAGGAGGGTAAAGGGAAGGGGGTGGTTGTGGGGCGATGTTATCTGTTATCTCGCGGTGTATGATTAATGAGATGGCGTGGTGGCTGGCCACATCCCTTCTCCTCCCCCACCTAAGACCTACGACCATGACCAACCCACCCTCCTCACGGGGTTGGCGAATAAGAGGGGAAGGGACGAATGAAGGGACACAACGGAGGTCGTCTGGTTGAATGCATTTTACGTTTTCGAGGCCTACAAGTGCGAAAGCAATAAGGACGACACAGAATACACATCACTCCTATCCCTAGCCTCTAGCTGTAAGTCACTGAACTGAACAGACAACTTGCATCTATGAAACATTTAGTGCTATTACTATCATTTCATGACGTACTGTTAAATATAAATGTGAATTGTACACGCCTGTACATTCTGAACGATTCTATGCCAAGATTTTCATACACATAAACGACGGCAAACACGCATTTTCAACTGCGTTTAATAAAACTAAAGAGGAGTCTTCGCCGGTGTCGAATTTCCACCTTTGACGCATGGGAACAGCGTAAAGATAAGAGCCAGTGTCCAACGCTTGACGAGAAGCATATCGCCTCTATTCGCAACGCGCCAAACTGGCGTGCAAGGTTTTTCTTGTAGTTTTATCGTACGGGATTTTAAGTGGTGACCGCATTATTTTATTTTTGAACAGTGTGAAGTAAAGGCCAGCGCATGTCTCTCGCTTTGCACTTTACGAATTCAGGTAATATTTTCTGAGTTACGGCAGTCTAAAAAAAGTTTTTAGCCATTTTAAGAGGTACGAAAATCATGTTTCTAACAAGCGTGCTGAATTTTTGAAAACATTGAAGCATAGTTTCAAGTGTGTACTCTTTCCGTAGGTAAACATAATATGAATAAGTTAAGCGATTTCACGTAGAAATGAATACACGTGACAAGCTGCAAAGCCGTCCATGTGCCAGTCGAGAACGCCTCTTAAGGTTCTTATCTAGGTAGGCACAAAACCGATAGAGTGTTAAGAGCGACGTCGGTCGGCGTATGTAATGCATTATCGCCCTTACATGCAAACCCCGAAAATGGTGCGTAGGGCTGTAGTATTTTTTTCATTTTCGTATAAGACTTTAAGCGGTGACCATATTATTTAATTTGCGATACTTACGGTTCAAATTCAAGTTCCTATTTCTATTATTATGTATTTCGAATCCGGTTAGGATTTTCCTAGATACGGCAGTTTGAAAAAGCTGTTTTTAGCAATTTTGAGAGTCTTGAAAATCGTGTTTTCAATAAGCGATTCTAATTTTTAAACTGATAGAAACATTCTTTAAAATGTCTTTTCTTCTCATGGATGTACAAACGTAATTCGCCTTGAGATGTTTCTTCCAAATATGATTACTTGTAAATCGCTGCAATACGTTTCAAGTGCAGGTTGGTAGGAACCTTAAGGCCTCGCACTTTAGTTTTGCAGTGGTTTCGAAAGTATTTTTTAACGCAAATTAATACATATATCAATAATTCATTCTTACAGTTTTAACATTTATATATCATCGTTTGTAGCTGAATTTTTCTGTTGCAATACACCAGACAGATTTTCAGATTTTTGCCCCTGAAATATAACATATTTTGTTGTCAAAATAAGCCAAAATTAAGCAAAATAATTTTTTGCTTGCATACGGTAAATTATTTTTAAAAACGATCTGGCATAGTTATGTATCATATGGCTGTACAGAGTCTCGAATATTTTCAAAGCATTCGGTTAAAAAATATTCTAGTTGTTTGCAAACGTTTGAAATAAATGAAAGCTCACGGCCTTAAGAGTGCGTGATAGATAAATAAACGCTGAAAACATGAATTGATTTCTACGCTTTTTTCGAAGCCGATATGGATAAAATACTCAATGGCAATTCTAGATAATGGTATTTGCCAACTTTATGAGTAAATTTTTATCCAGAATTACTAATTCGTTACGCGTGATCTCTTGCGCCGCAGTTAAATGCAGGAGGTTCCGGCGTCAGAGATTGTGCCTCAGAAGTTCGTAACACTGGAAACAATTTTGTTTTAAACGTTGGCTAAAACTATTGTCTAGGATTGGTATTGTTTAATTTTCGCAAACTGGCTACAAGAAACCTACATCTGTATATTAATGCTTTTAGCGTTGAATTACGTACCACGCCATCTTAAGAGATGGACCTGAAATGTGTATACACGCGTGTAAAGTTCTTTGAATGTTATTCCTGAGCAGACATAATTGACAGACCCTGAGCAGTTATCGAATAATCTTACAACTGCCGAACTGCTCGGCGACGAGTGTGTCCTCCTGCCTTCCTTGTAATCGACATAGCGGCGTGCTAGCATAACTATATTTTCTCTAAGAAACTGGAGCGAAATCTGCTGGTGACAATTCCTGCACCTTTTGCACGTGGTAAACACGTAGCAGCAGCTTGTGCATTACTTTTCTCGTCACCGTACAGCAGAACCATATCTGTCATTTCTGCGTTGGTGTTCGTCGCATGTCGACTTGTAGCACAATGCCTGCATGTACGGTGTAGCAACGAGCTATATAGTAAACATAGAGGGGCGGAAACAGCAATCACCAAGGCTCTGAGGTGAAGTCCAATTGAACGTGGTACTTTGACCCTAGATAAAATGGCGGACTCTTATATCCGGTCGAGAGACGTGAGCGATTATGATAATTTAAACATTATTACAGTATAATATATTACAATAATTATTGGTATTTTTTCTTGTGTTTAGCGGGAATATAGTGGAGCTATAAAGTAACGGATTTTATCCGAACATATAACGGAATTTTCTACATAATGTTGGCCACACTGTTGTTCGCCATGTTTTCTTGGGTCAAAACAGCCGTTCAATTAGACTTCACGTTGGAAGCGTTTCCGCCCCTCTATGTTAACTATATAGCTCGTTAGTTTACAGTCTTATGCCCTGTTCTGGAAGTGAAATTGCTAAAAATACAATATAGGGTGTCGGTGGGGAGGTAAGCATGACTCACACCAATGATACTGTAGCAACGCACTCCAAGATGCAGCTTACGATTCCAAGTTGCCACAAACCCATATCACTCCAGCGTGGCACACAATCATTCCTGGTTGTAAACTTGGTAAGAAACTGCGCTTCACTGAGTAACGAAATTTTTAATATACTGCCCTAAAAGGACGAGCTTGGACAGGTTTTTGCAACAGACATTTATTTTTCTAAATTTCATGCCATTTAAATATGTTTGATCAAACATAGTAACTTTTTACTGTTACATAAACAAGAGTAGTGGCTTGTTGATAAATGTAAGCATACGATGGGTACCCACCGACAACCTTGACGTTCCAATATATAAATATTAAACAGTTAAAAATTGCTCTTAGTACTCTACTTTTTACAAATATTTCTCTCCCAGAAAATTTACAACTAACCAGATAAGAAAACGAAAACTTGCTATCGTGACTGACAATTCCTAACGCTATTCACAAACAGCCTGTATGTGGTTCTTAATAAATCTATTTCACCTAATGCCACTCTGCACTGCGTGAAAACTCCTAACCAGGTGACACCCTAAGAGAAAGCTCATCCCTAAAATATAAATTACTTTATATTCCTGCAAGATAGCATTTGTTTTTCAGATATTATTATTGACTACATTTTTCTGTCATGATAGCTTTTTAGTTACCACAGTTTTTGCAGAGCGGTACGTATGATTAGCGTATCACAAGAACGTACAAATTTCAAAGCCCTTTTTAAAAATAAAATTATTTTCTTAAAAAAAAAAAAAAGCCATGGACTAAATCAAGGTATGTTAACAGAGTAAAATTAATTTACTTTCAGCTGTTTTAAAAAATTATAAATTTGAAGAAATTTTGTAAATTTCAATTGTTAAAAACTGTAACAATAACTGTGAATTTTAATTTCCTTAAAGAAGTCCGTGACATGAAATTTCACTGTAAATTACATAATTCCAGTGTTTGAGCTGATTTTCGTTATTGGTACGTCCATGTGGCATACGATTTGTGGACTCTGAATTGCTGTAATATAAATATATTAGATTGCATGAACTGGTAATGTGTACGGAAAAATTACTATCATTGTACAGGATGCGGCAACACGACTTCCTTTCTTAACACGGCAATTAAACCCATTACAAGGACAAGAAGTTTTCCATTTAAATTTTTACAATGTATGTACATTTGTAAATCTTGGTTCCACACAGTTTTGAAAATCAAATCAGGTAGGTAACACTCCTCCGTTATCCCTATGCTGAGTAAGTCGATTTCTGGCGTTTCACATCAGCATATCAGTGGGTAAGTTGGCAGTTTCTGCCCGAATGTTGGCCTTCAGAGCATGTAGGGTCCTTTGACGGTCGATATATACGCGGGATATCAAATCACAACAAAATGGTCACAAGAGGCTAAATCAGGTGAGCGGGCTGGCCACTTCAAATCGCCACTTATTGAGCTGAAGCGCTCCGGGAAGTGTTCCTTCTAAACAACCACCAATGCCCCTGAAGTGTGGGCCATTGCTCAGTCTTGTTGGACCCAAATGGTCCCTATGTCCAATTCGTCAACCCCAGGGGAGAGGGGGAGGGAGAATTCTCCAACACGTTCACATACGCTCCTCACTGTTCTAATGAATGATGGCGATTGACAGCGGTGGGGGATAAAACTCTACACCCATGCCTCTCGAATGAGACCATTCCCGCCTCGCTGAGACATCTACAGCTTGAATGGCGCGCATTTCAAAACACGAATTATGTTGCCGCATCCTGTACAAATATAAACAAAGTCAAGGTTTTTGTAACAAACATACTTAAGTTCCGTCGAAAGTGTTCAACGGCAAATATAATATTTTAATTGGGAATGCTTGCTTTTATATCAAAGAGCTATTGACTTGTATTACAATACTGGCCTACTTGATCTTTAATATGTGCATACCGGTTTACATGAGTAACATGACAGTTAGTTGCTGAAGATTAAAGGACATGCGTCCGAATTTTTTTGAAAACACTTCTGACCAACCATTTCCTGAAACAGTTTAATAAATCCAATCGCTGTCGAGTCGACTCAAGGAATTTGATTAAAAGGTCTTTCTACGCTTTTGAAAAATATCTATGCATTACAGTAATTAATAAACTAGCATGAAACCGGCACCATTGAACTTTCTTAACAATAATTACCGTTGTACTGCACATGCAGAGCATTTTAAGGCAACTATATCAATAATTTATTGTATATATTTCAAAACATTTCTTGGAACAGTCGTCTGTAAAAAGTGTCATAGCAAATATATCATCTAAACTTTCGCTATCCAGCCTTTTAAGAATTACCATAACGGATGGTTCTTATTGCAAGTGTACATCTCCGGTTTTTTTCAGTGACCTATAAATGTAAACATTTTTATACTGTATCACCTGGAAATATTTACAATAAATTTATATATATATATACATACATATAACCTCCACGACTGAAATAGGCCAGTTAAAACATCGTATTGCATTTCGCACATCGCACATAAATATTAGTTACACCATACGCGTCCAAAGTCTACCCACGAATCCAAAGTCAACCCACGAATCCAAAGTCAACCCACGAATCCAAAGTCAACCCACGTATCCTAAGTCAACCCATGTATCCAAAGTCAACCCACGTATCCAAAGTCAATCCACGTATCCAAAGTCAACCCACGTATCCAAAGTCAACCCAAGTGTCCAAAGTCAACCCACGTGTCCAAAGTCAACTGACGAATCCAAAGTCAACCTATGTGTCCAAAGTCAACCTACGTGTCCAAAGTCAACCTACATGTCCAAAGTCAACCCACGAATCCAAAGTCAACCCACGTATCCAAAGTCAACCCACGTATCCAAAGTCAACCCATGTATCCAAAGTCAACCCATGTATCCAAAGTCAACCCACGTATCCAAAGCCAATCCACGTATCCAAAGTCAACCCACGAATCCAAAGCCAACCCACGTGTCCAAAGTCAACCCACATGTCCAAAGCCAACTGACGAATCCAAAGTCAACCTACGAATCCAAAGTCAACCTACGAATCCAAAGTCAACCTACGAATCCAAAGTCAACCTACGAATCCAAAGTCAACCTACGAATCCAAAGTCAACCTACGAATCCAAAGTCAACCTACGAATCCAAAGTCAACCCACGAATCTAAAGTCACTACATGTGTACAAAGTAAAATTTCGCTTCTTACGGTACTTCAAGCATCGTCAATACACACGCACGCGTGAAACATGTGTGCAAATCCTCAACTAGGAATTTGCCATTAAAATTACTCAACCAAATCCAGTTTTATTTTTGATCCACTGGTTGGTATACTACTTAGGTATGGTCTTCGGTGATCGTGCACAGTATGATTTATTTCGAATAGCAAAGAGGCCAGAAAAAAAGCCGTTATGAGGTAAGCATGACCGGCTTTACAAGCTCTGTATGGGTAAACACGTGATTCAGAACCAACTGTCATCTCAAACGTACTTTCCCTCTGCATGTTTTTTATGTGTAGCAGTTCTGTATAGAAGTCAAACTTTTTTAAGTTATAACTTTTGTGTGTGTGTGGTGATTTTTGTTTTATTGCCGCCGAAAATTGAACCGGCGATGGAGAAATATAAATTGCCTTTCGGGCGGGATGTAACGACTTCTCCCGAGATACACTTTGTTTCAAACTTTAGGGGTATCATTATTCGACGTCAGTTCAAGTGCGGAATTCGCATGAAACATCCGAAATGGAAAGCCACGGGATGGCGATTCCTTTAATGAACTCTAGGGTGGGTTCGCGGGGTGGCGAGTCTGTTTCCTTGTACTCCCCTTCGTACCGCTCTTATCTCTTCCTGTAATTGGACTGGGCGAGCGAGATAGCTAAGAGAGGGGGGATATAGGGGTACACTAGGGATGGGGGGAGGAAGTTGCAGGCAGAGGAAGAGATAGAGGGAAGGAGTGATGGCGGTCCGGATGTTAGGATGCTGTAATATCGGAGTGCAGTCCACGAAAACCCCCGAGCTCCTTTAATTCGCTGGCCTCTTCTCTCGCTCGCCCAAGATAACGATTTGAGTCTCCCGCTGTTGGCTTACTTTCGTCGGTGCACATCACATACCATCCCTTCCCCTTCCCTATCTTTTTTTACTTCTTCTCACGAACTGAACACGGGGCGAGACTCAAAGACGTGTGGTGCAGGGGAGTAAAACTATCATGTGCAGGTTTTTCTACAGGACAATTTAGTCATTTCAGCTATGCTTTCTTTTAGTTGAAAGTGCACTAATAACCTGCTATCTTACTTTCAATTTTCACTGTAAAATATGAGACAGTGATTTTTCACAATTAAATGCGCAATGAAACATAAATAACATAAATAATTTTCTAGTGAATAACTTCACAATATTTTGCAACGGAACGGCACAAAATAGACAGGCTGGTAAAAAAATGCAGTGAAAATTAGGACTTTACTGTTTTTCGTTACAACATTTTATATTTTATTTTATTTTTTGGGTATGCACTATAGCTGCAAAATTTTATGTTCGTATTATTTCTTCATTTACTGCTGTTATTTGTGAGAAAATTTACAATAATTGGCACTAGAATTATAAGCTCGTAATTTGACTCATTTCGTGGTATCAAATAAAGGCGATGAATATTTATTCATAAGCAATGAAGGAATTTTACTGAAGCACTTTCTTTTCAATTAAAAGTCTTATCTTAAACAACATTATATTCTGGTACAAGTATTTCTAACAGACGAGAAAGACAGTTAATATAAACGTATTTAAAAATGTGAAGTAATATTTTACTAACAGTCGAACTTTATGTTAAATTTGGTAATTTTTAGTTATAGTTCACAGACCTGTGAATGAAAAATCTGAGAAATACAAACATAGCTCCACATTTTCTACATTCTCTACAAAAATATATTGAAATACTTTAATCAGTTACTGATAAAATTTAATACACCTAACTTGTTTCACAGAGAATTTAATAGTAAGATAAATTGTCGCTTCTGCGAAAACTCTGATAACTCTGAATGAATCGTATCAAGGCATATAGGCCTATTCATGTTAATAAAAAAAGTGTAATGCACATTCACGTAAAATCTATGTGGTTGAGAATGTTATAGTGTTCTGGAATTACGAATAAAGATAAATCATTTAACTCGCGTGTGTACGCATACTATTGCGCATCACACGACATGGTACAGAGCCTTGAAATTATATTCAAGAAATATAGGTTTCAGCTACAGAAGCTCACCCAAACTACGTTTACAGAATTTGTGGATGTTATTGGGTAAACGTAGATTACAGTTAGTATGTACTGAACTGTTATTTAACAGTCGTTTGTATAGCTACAAAATTTCACGACTGGCCATTGGTCATTATTCAATTCATATCACCAATAGTTGTCTTGCTTCCCAACAAGTGTCGCACATGCAGACTTTTTTACCACATGATATGTGTAGTTTATCACCTTATTGTGGAAGCGGTATTAATAAACTAATTTATTTCAAGAAGAGTAACTAAATAATGTCGGTTGTCGTGGTTTCAGATGTAAATGTTAAACTGAATTGATACTTCTAGTGACCAAAGTTGCAAAGTTAGTAATTTGCACAATTTTCAGAGAAAATTTCGCTTTAATGTTTACCTAAATAACGTAGGTAGTAGAACTTGTTTTAACTATATTTCTGTAAACCTAACTATTACTGCCCGGCCAAGGTTCAGTAAATATTCTCGTTCTTCTCTGTAAAAAAAAAAAGTACACCCTCTCTTAGTTAGGTTTTCACCCAACAATTTACATCTTATTATCAGCTCTACTCTGATTTCAAAGTACAGTGAAATATTTACGCTGCTGTTTTCATTATTACTTGAGAAAATCCCATGCCTATCACGCGAATCCACTTAAGGATACTTATTTCATAAACTGTCTTATATCACGACGCGACACAGGGAATGTACCACCTCAAGATGATAATCAGACCTACTTTGTGGAAGCCAATATAACTTATTTACCAAAGAAATATTTTAGAGCTGCGGCCATTGTTTAAGCTCATTCCTGACGTTACGTTAGACAGTCTCTCGCAAAGAAGTTAGCGATCGGTTGGATGCAGATTGCCTAAAATCACGACATGCGTGCTGATGGTAATGTGCTAAAAAGAATTGTTTTGTTTCGCCTAAAAGTAGGCTTCCATTTTTATTGCAGTTCTGAAATTGTGATATCGTGAGTCATTTCATGTCAAGAATTTTATCGGGTACAAATAAAAAGTTACAACTTGGAAAACTTTTCCTTAATTTCAAACACCTTGCAGTTGTGTTCCACTCAGAGTACGCAATATTTAACGACACCAAGTTTAAAGGCTCATAAAGCTATACTCTGTTCCATATAAGTTTGGATAAATTTAACAGAAACTTGTGGGCAATAATTTTCTGTTTATTTGTGATTTGTTGCATAATGCAAGACATTTTTAGCTCTAAAATGAATCAGAAATGTCCACTTTAGCACTTGCACTGTAAAGTTTGTCTTATGTAGTGATACAAATAACAAAATATTACAAATTATTGCCCAAAAGTTGCTGTCAGATTTATCCACACTTATATGAAATTGAGTATAGCACGTAATATTCGTATAGTTATTGAAAGTTGGGTTACGGAACTAAAATGTGATGTTTTATAACGTTTACCTTTTCACATGTACAAAGAAAAGTCAATGTAACTCATTGAGTATCGTGCAACCTTATCAAGTTGCTTGTGTCATGCCAAATAGCACGCGTAGGATAATGTACCCTATATGAGAATGGGAAAAGTTGTGTATTATAAAACACACACACACACACACACACACATATATATATATATATATATATATACATATATATATATATATATATATAATTATTCTGTACGTCAAGCGTCTTTTATTATTTAATATTAGGAATGAATCTGTACAGTTAATTTTCAGGGTAGTAATACTCCCGGTTTTACAATAATTCACTTTCCGAAAAAATTTAAACATATTTTAGAATTTCTTTTTTAAAAGCTGTCATCATGAAAAATAAACACAGTACGGCCTGATTCATCCTGCACACACTCTCAAGATGTTCATAAAATATGTTTCATATATATATGTTTTTCAGTCATTCATGTTCAGAAACAGTTCCTTTATGCAGAAATCCACAGAATTTTCAGAGGTGAATTTTATGACATAGTAATAAACGAAATAATGTGTCTCCCTCTGGTACATTAAACGTCGAGACCGCATTTGGCTCAGTGTTTAGACCATTCACCTCCCATCAAGGCGATATGGGATTGATTCCCAATGGGGTAGGTCTCCAGATTTTCGCACGCATTAATCGTTCCGGTCGATGCCGCTGGCCGGCGGGTTTCTTCAGGGATTTCCCGTTTACCCAGCCGCACTCATTCCGACGTTTTTCAATTACAGGGCTTCATTCTACGAAATCCCTCTGGGTACACAGATGCCTACCGGCGCCAGTAGTAAGATTGCTTTCCGGATGATGTATCCTGGCTCTTGGGAATCCTTAGTCATATGACAGGTATTTATTTATTCGACAAACGAGCTCAAAACTAATATTTTAAGAGGGACAAAACTATCTCGCAGTCGGTCAATGATTCCCCAGTTTGAAGAGGATATTTAACACATATGATTTTTTTTTACTAAATTCTAAGTCGACATTTTGTACTGTTATATTTTATGCGTGTCACAATATTCGTTTCGTGCTTGTTTCTAAGATGTTTTGAACACAGTGTAATCGGTATAAACTCGCTGTGATTTTGGTTCTATGTACTATTTACAATTTTTTCCCTGCCAAGTGACAAGTCTCGTCGTCTTACAGCAGCTTACCCCGCGCTCGAGCAAGGTAGTCGTGGAGTAGATCGAGTAGTCGCGAAGTAGATCGAGTAGTCGCACTCGACTTCTTTGACACGAGTGAACTTTACTCCGGTTAAGGGCGCAGTCTACCGCAATTTTCATTACATTTTTTTATTTTTTATTTGTACCAGATATTTTTTTTTTCTTATTTTAGACACAAAATGTGACTAAATTTGGCTGTTATGAAATTTTTTTATCTCTCATAGTTTTCGCATAATGGCTTGTTAGTCATATTTTGCACGTTTCCGTTTTAACGACGACACTGAAACTAACTGATGTACCAAACTAAAAAAAAATCACAGTGGATAAAGACATTACAGGCTACAATGTCATGCTCATAAAAATAAAGAATAAAAATTATTTTAATTTAAAAAATGCTGAAACTGAAAAAAATAATTTAAAAAATTCATCAGGCGGCCTATTTTCAAGGACGTGTCTACCGAGGAGGTAGGGGGGGGGGGGAGAAGTTAGGCATTTGCCCCGGGCCTAATATTCTAGGCGGCCTCACTTTTGAATTTAAAAAATTAATTATTAATAATTTAAATGAACTGGTGTTTCATTATATGTGGCATGACAACGCGAAATATGCACTTAGTTTTGTAAGAACTGCATTTTAGTAACTTACATTATTGTTGCTTTGCTCACATATAGAGCTCTAATATTTCTTTTTGAATTGAATGTGTTTTAGTGTGATACTTGTAATTGTAATGTTTGTGTTAGTGACTGCATGCCAAAACATAGGTGAATATGCTATAACTTAAAAATTATTACTGCATCTAACAAAGAAACAAACGGAATTGGGCGGGTGGGGGCAGATTTATATTGCCCCGGGCCATTCATTCTCATAAAATGACCCTGCCTATTCTGTAACATTTCAATCTCTTACACTATCTTCATACGAAGATAGTTAGTGGGTAACTATCTTTACGACAAAAATTCGTGTTCTGTAACTGAAAATGGCGCCACGACTGTCTTTCAAACGTATCCTGACTCTCCTTATATAAAGGTTGGGTTCTAGGGTGTTGTTACGAGACGAAGTTCATGAAAATGACCATCATATTTAAGTTGTGTTCAACGACCATCCTCGTTGGAGAACAAATCCGATTGAAATATTGCTTGAAAGTAGACATAAATACATTATTTTATTTTCCTTTTAATAATGCAACACGTTGGAGAAGAAATCCGATTGAAATATTGCTTGAAAATAGGCAGAAATACAATATTTTATTTTCCTTTTAATAATGCAACACGTTTCTGGATTTATATGTCTGTGTATGTTAACTTTGGCTGCCGACGTAAACAAAAAACTGAACACACTATCTATCTACAAGAAACGAGTTCATTTATAACATTTAAAATCTGAATACTAAAGAGAAACAAATACGATTTATACCATTTAAAACTAAACTTAAGTAATTGGTAGTGCAAAACACTCTGTGAAATATGATAAAATATAATTTAGTAAGCTGTACATATGAAGGTTTTCAGAGAACACCACACAGTGTTGACAAGTACAGGTTGCCCATAAATTATCTTTTCATCTTTAGACTTTAATAACTTTAAAACTATACAAGATAACAACAAACGGTTTGCAACATTCGACAAGGTAACTCATAAAGATTTTTTGCCTCATTCATACACGTCAATGTGTGCACCCCTAGTAGCATGGATAATGTCTTATGGTATTCAATTTCCTTTCAATTTATGCTCCAGCATCTCCACACTGACATGTTGAAATGAATTACGAATAATCCTCTTCAAGTCCTGCAGGTCTGTTACCTTGGTTCGGTATACCTGATCATTTACGAAACCCCATAGGAAGAAGTGAAGTGGAGTAATTTTAGGTCGTGGCAGCCATCGAGTCGGACCATCTCGTCCAGTCCACCTGTTTGGAAACTTTTCACCCGGAAATTGACGGACAATGACGGATCAGTGAGGTGGTGCCACATCCTGCTGAAAAACGACGTCAGGTTGCAGGTGGTCCAGTTATGGCACCGCAAACTCTTGCAACATGTCCAAGTAAACACCACATGTGGCTGTAGACTCGATAGAAAATAATGGACCAATAATGCAATCATGCATAAGCCCGCACCACACACTGATTTTGGGACTGTCTTTTTCCATTTCACGTGTAAGATGAGGAGGTTCAGATCCCCAGATACGAACATTGTGACGATTCAGTTTACCTGACACATAACAAGTTGACTCATCGGAGAAACAAATGTTTTTCAAAAAGTCATTATTAGCATCAGTCTTGGCAAGGAGCGTAAAAAACTGTAGAGTTATCTTGCCGTATGTTGGAAACAGTTTGTTGTTATCTGGTATAGTTTCAAATTTTTTATTATATTCTAATGTTGTAAAAATAATTTATGGACAACCCGTAAAATGAGATTCCAGTAAAGAGAGGTGTTAGAATGTATAGACAGTCACGAGCGAATATTTTACTCGCTGTCGCTCTCGAAAGACAGTCAGTCACACGTGACGATCTAAGAGGTGAAGTTGGAGAACAGACCCCCCAGGGCACAGAGTTGTGGTGTGCCGCAAAGATTTGGCCGTTACAAGATTATTCGAAGACAACTCAGCGTACTTATTCCTGCTTAGGAACAGCATTCAAACAACGTTACACATGCGTATGCCCATTTCAGGTTCACCGCTAGTCGTTAAAGCGGATTTTACAATTGTGCGACACTGCGACAGCGACGACCGACAATGCGACGGCCTGCGAACTTCGCACACTACTTTTTGTCAATTGATTTTACAATAATGCGACAGCGACCAGGCGTTTCGTTGCATAAGGTGTCATCTTTTGTTAGAAATAGTAACGAAAACGAACAAATAAATCCCGATTGTTGGTGATTTCTCCAGTTGATTAGTACTGTACTAATTATGTTGAGGGTTAGAAAGAAATTCCCGCTTTCGAACATGAAGAAACAGCTCTTCTGCTTGCTTCGTACAACTTGAAATCTGTGATAAAATTATCCACATACGTTGATTGTCGCACACGCGCCAAGTTTATATGTTGGCTACACGTGTTTAGGTCGTATTGTAAATTTTTTATGCTAGTAAAATAACATACTGTTACAAGTTTGGGCTAGGTACGTTTTGGGATGGAGGTGTTTTTAAAAGAAAGAAAATTAATAAAGCTAGCCTAGTTTATTTACAACTATCTATACAAAAAACCTATGTCTATAATAATTAATCACAATAGATGTAAAACAAAAGAAATAATTACTGTTTACATATATGTTATAAAATCTAAATAATAATTCTATATAAGTTCTCTGTACATGGAAAGTCTTTCTAATCTCTCACAATGGTGGACCCTATGAACGAGCACCGATGAACCTTTTGTGACCCAGAAACACCTTCTTCCCACTACTTGCCGCGATCCAACTAGCCGGACACCCCCGAACAATTGTCGCAACACAATACTTCTCACCACTCGTCACTATCACTTGAACTCGCACCAGGAAACTGCCAGCCAAAAACTCTCTCGCCTCTGCCGCCGCTCTCTTTTGTGTACTAACCCTGAAGTCTCGAATTCTCTCGGCAAGTCTTTGATATCAAACCTCCTGGAAAGGTGTCGCATCAGGGTCAAGCACCATCCCGCGAGATAGAGCATGAACAGGAATACTCTAGACCACGATATCTCCTTCTGTCACCCGATATTGGGTGCAGGTGGCCGCCACCGCACATGGGCGGCACAATACTTATACGCCGAACCTTTCCGCTGCTATATCAGCTTACACTGCTCTCCGATTATCGCGGTGTGTATTCACTTATTGTGGCGCCGCTCAAGGTAATACAATCCGTACCGAGCACAAGGAGGTCTCTTAGCTATGCCCCCACTGCGTCGCATTACACCGCTCAGCCAGATAGTCGCGACTCGAAACAATACTATATTATTAAATGCTCATCTTCGCGTCTCTTTCGTTGTTTATTTACAAATTTGATGGAGTTTTACTGTTCTTCATTTTTGTCGCTCCTGTGCGCATGCTAATTTCGCAGATGCGATAGAACATGTCCTATCGCAGCCCTTCGCATCGCTGTCGTCTGCTTGCTCTCCTCTGATTGACTAGCCACTTTTGCTGCACTGTCGCTGTCGTAGTATCGCGTAATTGTAAAATCCGCTTAAGGTGTATGAAAAGGTAAAAACGTCGAGCGAACAACTGGAATACTCAATCATCGATAAATTTTAAACAATTCATCATAATTCGATGGGATATTTGTTTTCCCGAGTAGATATTCTATTAGCGGATGTTTACTTGTATAGCACTGGGAGGTAGCGTGCTTTGCTTTCGAGTAAACAATTTAAATGCTGTATTTAGAAAAATAAGGGACTGAAATCCAAAAATCGATAAAAATGAAAAACCGTAATTTTAATAATTTTTAGGACGATGATAACTAGGATTCTATAACAACATAAACTAAACATTATTTGAGTTTTGATTTTAAAATAATTTTTACATCCGTAAACTACTCGCGCAGAGGTTTTCGAAGAGTAAAATTATTTTATAATCAAAAGGTTAATATTTTTAAAATTAGGGTTTAATAGAGTCCAGTATACTATAGTACTAAAATTTATGAAAATTACAGTTTTCCAATTTTATGGGTTTTGTAGTTTTAATTCCTTATTTCTCAAAATACAGTTTTTAAATTTTAGCTACCTCCCAGTGCTATACAAGTAAACGTCCACATATAGAATATCTACTAGTTAAAAAAATCCCATCGAATTATGATGAGTAGTTCAGTTTTTATTGACGATTGAATATTTCAGTCGTTCGCTGGACAGCTTACCTTTCCGTAGCCCTGAAAGGCGTGTTTCTAGCAGCCTATGGAGGTGAACTGTTGTGATCAACGGTCCTTTATAGGTATGAAAATCTTGTAGTATCTTGTGTACGTTATTCGTGTTCTTTAATATTACGTCATCAAATGATATGGTTACCTCTGAGTATCTCGTAGATGCAAGTTGTCGGTGAGAAAAATGAACGATAGTTCAGTGACTTGCGTCTAAGAGGTTAGTGAGAGTCGCATCTATAGGTTAGTGAGAGACGCAACTAGAGGTTAGTGAGAAGTATGATTCGTTTGCGTTGTCGTTCTAACGCATCCCGCACTTCTAGGCCTCGAATGTGAAGAATATGTTCACCCAGATGGCCACCGTAATGTTGCCACGACTCCAGTAGAAATGTGGTCCTGCCTGCTTTATTATCGTGATCTTTTATAACCACCTCTTGTCCCCGGACGCGAGACACAAGCAATGACACCTCCCTTCTGCCTCGCTGCTAAGTGCTTGTAATCGCTGTGCCACGTTGTTTCAACGGTGGGGTTGTAACGCAGGGAACAACCTGAGAGAGAAGAGGAGAATGTGTAGTTGTACCAACCGCAGGGGTGGAAATATACGCACCTCTACCCATCAACCCCTTCTATCAACCAGGCTATTCACATCCAGTCCCTTGACCGAGATGCCCACATTCTCGCGTCCTCGTCAGACAATTGCCCGGACGCAGTCATCTTCATTAGCTCTGGAAACTGCAGTTAATGCAGTCTGTTTATTACTTTCACACGCGCCCTAGCTACTTGCTGTCACTTGTTTTCTTTACACTTATTCAACTTTTTTCCTTTGTCATACTTCCTAAACCTGATGTTAATTCTATGTTTTGTGATACGACTTTCAATTTTTTCTTCCGTTCAATACTCAGAAAGCGAGCGCGATATTTAAGTTTTGACTTAACGGAAATTGTAAGACTATGAATTGAAGATATTTTGAATTTAGTTCGTGGCGGCATCGTCCGGTACGATTCCCACATGCGAAAATCTGATTCATCTAATTTATTATATGAAAATGTCATCATTATGTGTTTGCAAGCTGTAACGCATTCAGTTAAAATATGAAGTACTAAATGTATCGTTGTATATCAGCCCTGTATTAAACTTTACCAAACACACAAGTAATAAGGGAAAATCCACAGCAACCCGCAAAGTAGCGGTTGTACACGGGTATGTCCTAACTCTAACATAATATTATAAGTTACATGAACATGTTCCAAAAATAAAATGTTTGAAAGTATGAAAATTATCATACTTAGCCTGATTTGATTTCAAAACGAAAATTACTTTACTCGAAGGAATAATATTCACGTCAACGTGCTAGTATAATTTTCCTGATTAGCCTAGAGCCTAGTTATGAGTTACCTTTATCGAATGGTTCTGAATTTTTTTAATTACTGTTCTTGGACAAACTATACCAGCTAAATATGAACGAAAGTAGTGTTCTACAAGAAAAACACTGAAGTTCCTTACACAAATATAGCCTATATTTCTCAATAGTTCGAATTGTTTTCAGATATTTCCCCATACCCCCCTCCTGTTGAACTATTTTTTCCCGCCCTTCCTCCTTCCGTTAGATTTTTACAATATTGCTCAATGTTTCTTAGATTGTTATCCTAATAACTGTCTTGTTTAATATTTCCTGCAACTCTCTTATCTCCCAAATTACGGTTACTAAAACTTTGCACTCCAATCATAGACGTTGTATTGTCATGCGAAACTACAATTGAATCACATAACAGAGGTCTGATTTTCAGTTACAGCTTAAAAATTCCTATTCCAGGAAAGAAATGCAATTCCATGCCCATCAGAATGTGTTGTTAGTATCGATACATAAAATCAAATAAGGTAATTATTGTATCTCCATTCAGCTACAGTAACGATTGGTAGATCTCAGCTTCTCATTTTAAAAGAATCGTTCATCTCACTCATGCACAATACATTTTTACAGTATTAAACGTAAGTTTAGAAATTCTTCGAATAAAGAATGTGTGTGTGTATATGTATGCATACATATGTATGTATACACACGCACACACGCGTTAACGAAATACAGAACGGTAGTAGTGCCTCATATTATGTATACATTTAAACACGTTTATCAAGAAATGTTTTCGTATGTGTAGGCCTACGTGGAAAAGGGACTTGGAAATTTGGGAAGTGTGTGTATGTGTGTGTCTATATATATATATATATATTTTTTTTTTTTTTTTTTTTTTTTTCCAAATTTCCAAACCCCTTTTCCTTGTACACATATCCGTTCTGTATTTCGTTAACGTCTTCCTCCAGGTTAACGGAAACATGTATATCCGCTGGAATATTTTATAACATATTGAAAACAAATAATCATATGTTTTTATTGCATTTGTTGTGTAGATGAAAATTTTTTTCAGGCCTGTTGTTCAAAAATTTATTTAAGTGAGTGGTAAAAACAAATACGGATTTTATGTATATTTCCTGTTAAACTGCGGATTATACATCACCGTAATTGCCTTTTATAATAGCATGCGATGCAAAGTGCCTTAACAGCGAGTTTAAATCCGCTTGGCTTCAAAGCTCATTCTGCAGGCGGTATCCAGAATTTGGTCATCCCTTGCTAAGGATTGTCTTGGCGTCGGGATTGTGACAGGAGTGCGACCCCCAGCCCCCACTCAATCGCTCCCAAACCTCTCCTCTCGTTCATCCTGGCCTCGTCCCTCCGGGTAAATTCGCTTTTAATCCCCTAGAAATTGGTTTGGTTTACGAGCCGTGTTGGGGACGGATTCGTACAACTGGCTTGTCTAGCTAGATGGCGGGCGAGTAGGGGTCGTGGAAGGGGTTGGAAAAGGGGTTCAGTGGATTGTTATTACCGGTCTGCTGGGTCGACAGAACACTTGCGGAGGTCGAGCTCATTGGCTGCCGACACAGATACTTTCGTTCAGCATCTCCCTGAACACAGACGTCTCTCGTGTCGGTGAAGATATAATGTCTTGCTGCCACATGAAGAAGAGGCAGTGATTTTTGGCGAAAAGGATTTTGCAACACTATTTCTCAATGCCTCACGAGAACGTCTGCTTCTATTCTTCATGGTAATTGGCGGAATGTATGCGTGCAGAGGCGTCGCTCTTTTCACTGTGCCAATCAGCACCGCATATTTGGGATTTGCGGGTAAGACCCGAGGACGCTGAGAGTTAAAAACAGCCAATCACTGACCATGAAGCAGAGATGCGATGTGCCCATTGAAACAAATTGCTGCAAAATTATATTCACAAAAAAGTACAGGCTCTACACATAAGTTTAGTAGGAGAGATTGTCGCCATCTTGATTTTTTTCTGTATTTTGTGACATTACCTTTATTTTGGGTAAATTTATGGAATTTCAACCTAACTGCCGAATAGAATACATACTGATAAAATTTTAGACATCCTGTATCTTGGTTTGGCGTTACTGTAGTTACAGATCTAATCGAAGTCAAGAAATAACAAGAATTACCTGACTGCAAATTGGATCTGTAACCACTACAACAGCAAACAAAGATTTATGTCTATAAAATTCTATCACTATGTATTCTATTCTGCAGTTGGTTAAAGTTTCATAATTTATCATCAAGTTGGTGAGTATCCCTCCCTCGTATGTATAGGCTAGTTAGAGATACTGGAAAATCACAAAAAAAACTGTTTACTGTTTACTAGGCATCAACTTGATGTGCATAACTCTTAAGCTTTTGTGTGTGTATTATATATATATATATATATAGGCTATCGTTTGAAGTACAGTTTCTCTCTTCAACATGCCCAGTTGGAAATGCACAGGTTCATCACCGGACGTGTGTGATCTGTCCCAAAAATGTTCACACATATTGTGTCATTCAACAACAGTAGGATAAAGTTAGTACAGTTTACTGGACTGTAAGTTGAATCTAAATATTTCTCTATTTTCCAGTGTCTCTTGCTACAAGTAATCTTTTGAGGTGGTGACCTATCGCGGGAAAAGTTGACTTCTTCCCAGGCTTCAATGCAATGTATTCATCCCTATGTCTTTATTTCTAACTCGTGAGTCCTTATTTGTCTGGGCCAATGGTGATTCTGGTAAGTTACTTCTAAGGCCTGTTTCATAAAACTACAAGTCTGCATGCTATATGTTAAAAGTTACGCGTATAATTTTTACAAGTCATATTTATGAGCGTTTCTGAAAAATTAACTTTCGATTTGTAAAAATGAAATCTTTCGTGGTCAGCTTTACAAGTCATTTAAAATTTTTCTTTGTTAATTTACCATATTTCATGTTCTATATGTGAAATTTATTTATTTAATCTTGTTTAGTTGAGGAATACTAGAGAGTATTTTTACGGGTAAATTTAGTATCACAAAGTGGTAGTTTTACTGTCCACCTTGTTCGCATATAAAGTTTATGTCACTTGTGTGATTTTATTTCTATTACAGTCATATCTACCCGATGATTCAGCATGATTTAGAATGTATATTCTCATAACCTACCTACGCCTCTCAAAATTTCTCAACTTCTAATAAAATTTGCAATGTGTTTACGAAGCATGCATTGTAAAATGACTCGCGATATATAAATGATTATTTCATATAATTATCATTACTGTGCTAATGACTAAATGACATGCTGTAAAACAGTCACTTCAGAGTGTACTAGAATATATTAAAACTTGTGAGTTAGGAACTGAAGGAAATAAATAAATTTGTTTTTAAACACTGTTTGTACACAATATGTAGAGTTGAATTCCCAATTTATACTTGCCGAAGGAATATATGTGTGTGTGTGTGTGTATACACACACACCGTTATACAAGACACGAAAACGCAGTAAATATTTATCTGAATAACTGTCATTTTCTCCTAACCTGAAATTACAAGTATCGTCTTCCACATCAACTTCTGTAAAAACACTAAGTTGCCTAGAACCGCAATGGTTGTAAAGACGTATAAAAAATTGATTATATAAATACGACGTCCTCGGCATTTATTATAAACTCTATCACACATCTATTCACTATGTTAACATTTTTACATAGGTTGCAGGACTTGTATAAAATATCGTCATATTTACAAGTGTTTGATCGTAAAAGTATTTTCGAGAAACACAGTCACCATTTGACATGTAAAAAAGACTTGTGATTTGTACAACTGTACTTGTAGCAACGAGTTTTGACTCGTAGTTTTATGAGACACATAATACTAATTTTTTGCAGGTAACAAGTGAATTCTCTTGTAACTTGTAGACTTAGTTTTATGAAACATGCTCCTGAACGTCTGTGATCTGTATTCAAACAATTAGACCTTTCAACATTGCCACATTCCAATTATAACAAGGCACAGGACACGACAGTGGTTAAGGCAATACGTTGGCAGAAAATATCCTCGTCATTTTCCACCATCTGTGGTAATCTTGTTCAAAATGTAGGCTATTTCAAACATTGTTGGAACCTTTTTAGCAGTACAACAAACCAAGGTTATTTCTAATACATGATTACTGATATAAAGGTATTCCAGATTAAACACAGAAATAATCAAAACAACAGTCATATATAGATGACAGGTCTATCCAACATTGTGAGCAGGTATTTTACCTGTGTGGCGCATGTCCGCAGTTTATCAATCATGTTCAAAATCAGGATGATAAGATGGGGATTCGGATTAGTTTTCTTACGAATGCGATTTCATTACGCCAATTAGCTCGGTGATTTACAAGAACTATTTTTAGCAGTAAATATTTGCGACCAAGTACGTTTGAGGAATTTTCGCCAAGTGTGGAATTTTTTTTAGACGTTTCACGACCCCAAACAGCAGACAGAGCGAGACCTGCAGATGATGTTAATAGAATGTTATGTTAGTTTTTGAATTCTACGATCAGCTTTGTTTTAGGAACCGACACTCTGCAGTGCTAAAATATTTTGTAGGAATTACATTTTAAATTGGTTCATGTTTCAGCACTATTGTTCATTCGACAGAACAACTATCCTTGAAATGTATTTCATAGATGTCAATAATAATGCCAATTGGGCAACTTCTTTTTACTGGAGGTAAATACACAATACGAAAGTGAATCGATATATTAATGGACAACCTATGGTTTATAATAAATATATTATGCTGAACGAATAACAAAATTTCTATGGTGTATATATACATATATATATATATACACACACATACACACACACCAACACACACACACTAGCAGTCCCCCGCGGCTTTGCTAACCAAGTATTATTCATAACTGATAATATTTACTTTAATTGAAAAACCTCATTGTATACCATATCGGTACTTCAGTCATCAAGTGTTAGAATGACAAAGCTGCAAGTTGAGCTAACTCTTCAGCAGAATAAGTAGCTATAGCGGTCCACGCGAAAAGCAGTCTTAAGTTTGTCCCTGCCACTAACAGCGACTTCACCTGGGCCTTATTTATATCATTGCAAATTTGACGTTGTGGGATAGTTATAGACTCTTAAGTGTAAGATGTTAATCGAATGAAAAAGTCTGGTTTACCCTGCGCTTAACCATTGGTGACGGTGCCCTCTATTACATATTTTCAAAATATTCACTTTAAAGTTTAATGCAATTAAAAAGTTCTGGTGGGAAAAGGTTTCGCGGAAACGTATTTGGTTCCCCAACCTTGGGATTAGTGAAATAATATATTATGCGAGCTGATGTTGTTGAGGGACCTAAGTGGAAAGTAAGCTGCATAATACATTTTACCCCTATTAAACGACCACACGCAAATTGCACTAATTCGATCTGCTTTGCAGTTTTTGTGTGTGAGAATTGAACGTTCTCACGCAGCTTTTATTTCTCGCTGGTCGTACTTGCTTTTCGAATCGTCTGCCTTAAAAGTTCACAAACTTAGTTTTATTCTTAATAATCAAGTTATCTCATAAAGTAAAAAAATCTTACATATAATTTGTAAATACTTATGTAAGCATCACTCTGACACGAACAACACCTCAATATCTCTACTGGTTAGATAGACATCACGGGCTGATGGAAAACAAATTTTGCGCTTTTTCATCCTTTTGAATGTCGAATTTCGAAATATTTTAATTTCACATCTTAGACATTTGTATAAGTATCCAATTGAAGTGAAAATCACGACTGTAGCCCGTTCTGTCGAATCAAAATCGATCATTTATTTTTTAAAAAACACATATCACCGTTGCACAGTAATCAGAGCTCGAATTTCAAAAAATCAAAAACCATTTTGCGATTATTTTTGTAATCATCATCCTGAAACAAAAATTAACTGTATATCTCGACGGGTTCGTTAGATATCGAGGATTTATCTTAAACACATTACAGGTATTTTCACCGCCCTAAGAGAGTGCATTTTGAAAAACACCTTAATCACGTTTTAGATTACTTAACTGGTGTCTCTTGGACGTGAAGAACACAACAATAGCCTTTGGGTACAAAATATATCGACGATTAATGAAAAACACATTTAATAATTTTTCTC
>PNEQ01110575.1:28899-53247 GCA_003012365.1 Medauroidea extradentata
ATATATATATATATATATATATATATATATATATATATATATATATATATATATATATATATATATATATATATATATATATAGTGAATCGAAAACATATTTTACCCTTTTTTTAACCTCTTTGGGACCGAATGCGGAAAACATATTTTTAATGATATTTGAGGTATTTACAAAAGCATCAATCTAAAGCAAAGAGCACTTCGATATCTCGATTGGTTCGATAGATATAGAGGAAGAGTAGAAACACACATTTAACATATTTTCATCCCCTTAATTAAAGAGTTTCGAAACGTCTTGGAGTCCTGTCATAGACATTTGTATACGTAACCAATTGAAGTAAAAACCACGACGATAGTCAATTGTGTTTCAGTGATATAGATGATTCATAAAAAAACACATTTTGCCCGATTTTACTGCTTGGGGATCGCAATTCAAAAAATTCTGAATCGACTTTTTGGGTTTTTAACTAAGCATCATTTTGAAACGAATACCAACTCTCTATCCCGAAGGGTTCGATAGACAGCGATAGTTAATCGGAAACACATTTAAGGTCTTTTCACCCCCTTAAATGTTGAATTTCGAACAATCCTTAAATTGGGTAATATGCATTTTTATGAGTGTCCTATTAAAGTAAAAATCACGATTATAGGTCGTCAGGTTCCAGCTCTATCGACGTCTCTTCGGAAAATATTTCACTCCTTTTCACGCGCTTGAAGGTCGAATTTCAAAAAATCCCTTCTTAGTGCTCGCCTACTATCTGAGGGGAACCCCCACAAAAAATTTTACGATTCTAGGTCGAGTGGTTTGGGCTGCAGTTTGATATGTCAGCCAGTCAGTCAGTGATAATTTTAATATACTGGTATACATAAAATGTCAAGTCGCATGTACATTTCAGGTGTAAGCCTACATTTGGATTTCGTTGTTAGTCTTGATGAAAGTTTGCTACTAATTGACATAACTATCTGAAAATGGCATCCATTATATTTCTTATAGATCGATGTGCGAGTGCTGTGTGCTTTGTTTTGTTTACCGAACGAAAATGCGCAATGGTAACAAGTTGGAATTGCATTCCGAAGGATCTGGGCTCAATTCTTCCAGTCTGCTGCAATCCTGATTTCGGCTTTCTTAATGTCACAAAATTTGTTTCAGGCGAATAGTGAGATGGTTCCTTAACTTAGGGCATGGCCGACTCCTTTCCCAGTTCCTGTTCGGGTAAAATTATCCGCACCGTCTCAAACGACCTCCCGTCGACGAGACGAAAATCCCATTAAAGACAATGAAACTATATAATAAATAACTTTCTCGTACTTGAAGGTGACTTGTCGATTCTATAACCATACAAATAACAGAACACAAATATACTGCTGTAACTGTTTTTGTACCAAATAATAAACTGATGAATAATATTTTTTGTACAGTCAGTGCATTATAACAATAGTAAAGCATACACACGCAAATGTCTATACGTTTCAGATGAAGTAACATAAAAAGCACTCCTGCTCATCATGTTTATCCACGGTGTTCTACATTTCTTATTTCTTGTATTTTCAGGGCGTGGTATGGCAGACTAATATATTTCTGCGGCTATATATTAAAATCGACGTATGCAGCACAGATACTTGGCAAATACGTAGTTGAAGAACGCAGCACACCAAGTCTTCCAGAGGCCCAAACCTGAGGATCTGGAAAGTAGCATTTCACGCTCCTGGAGATTCTTTGTGCGAATTCACCGCGTTTCCTCCGCTTGCCGCACTTCATTTCTCCCCTCCTCCTTTTTTTCCTAGCTGCGAACCCACCCACACATCCAGCGAAGATGCCCGAACACGCGAGGAGATGCTGCCAATCCGAGCGGAAAGCAGCCAACATTTCCCTCACGGGCAAAGCTTCCTCCCTCAAGACTGCTCGCACAAAGCATGTTCTGCTCTACCCCTCCTCTAACTTGCCCTCCTGTTCCTAACCTCCCGTTTCGACGTCTTTCGCTTCCGTCTTTGTCTCTCGCCTTACTTCACCTCCAAAACTCCCCGTGTATTAAAATTCTTTCCGGCTGTGCCCAGGTCCGGGGATAAAGCCCCTAATTTTCTGAAGGTTGGCAGGGGTGGAGTCTTCGCCAATGCTATAGCGAGAGAGCGCACACCAAAAGCCTCGGAAACTCCCAGAGGCTTTTGTCCCGGGCCCGCCGCCCGGATCCATTGTTCTGAAGACTTCCTTCCCCTCACCCCCTTCCCTATCAGTAACCCCCCAAAAACCATCCACGCCCCCTACCCCCTCCATCAGCAAACCTAACTCAAGGCTCGCAAGTTTCTGGAATTGTCACGTAATTTCCGGTGGTCTCCTGGTTTGTGACTGTTTCCGCTCGTTCTGCTAAAACTTCCCCCTCAACCCATCTCTTCCTCAGCGACCTGTCTTTCCAGCAACCCCAGATGTTTGACTTTTGTGCCGTCCCGTACAAACTTCCGGCAGGTTCGCCCAAGGAATTGTGGGTAGGCTCGGAGGTGTGTGCGTGTACGCGTGTGTTCGCGTGTGCGCCAAGGCTTTTACAAGAGAGCTGTGTGTCGTCTCGTCGAGAAGTGAAAGGCAAGTGAGAAGATATCTTTACATCTCGGTGGGTTCTTACCATTCCCTCCCTTTCCTCCAAATTCATTTTACCTTTTGCTCGTTTGCCTTGTCCTTCGTTGCTGATGAAACATCCATTCCTTCCTTATCCCTTCTTCCTGCTTCGCCTTTTCTCTTTCCGCTAACCCTCCCGTGAATTTCCTTGCTTGGCATGTTCGGGAAAAAAAAATATCGGTGAGCAAAGAAATTCCTTCTCTCTTACCCCTCAGTTTTGTTTTGTTCCCTGAGTTGTACTTATTTCATCAACCCATCTTGCGCTGAATGAAGCGAACGTTTCAATAGGAAACGAATTAAACTGTTCCGTTAGTGATGATCTTCAGATATATGCACCTTCCCTTTGAATTATACCCCAGCCACGTAAGTGGAATCGAGAGGTAAAAAAGTGGTATTTGCAATAGTGTACTCGTATTGACTTCGAGTATTTCTACAACTATTTCCATGGAACATTATAATTGTCTTAGAGAAATACTCTACTAGGAAAATAATATGGCTGGCTGTGTTTTGCAAAAATATGACAATTTTCGAGCTGAATGTACCAAACAGCATTGAGTTAGCAACCTTTTGCACCTACAATATTATTTCGTGAACAATGCGGCAAAATAAAATGGAGCTAGTCCTATATTGCGTATAATATGATGACCAGAACAGTGGTAGTACGAAGTTTCAAAATTAATATGTACGTTTTATCTAAGCTGCTATAAACTTAATCGGTAGTGCAATGGTTTCATTCCGACCTATTGCGCGAGGGACTTACAAGTCTTAATATATAGACAAAAACAAGAAAGCACAGAAAAAAAATCGTATTCCAAAAACCACTGTAATAATGGCAATTCCCGCTGTTTAAAAAACCCTGCAACTATAGTGTGTTTTAGTTGCGTAGCTACTATATGCTATTCCAATCAAGTAAAATTTTTGCACGCGCTTGTTTAGAATGGGTTAGAGCTTTCAAAAGGTTTAGGCATTGGCTCTATAACCTGTACTTGTGATCTCCGGCAATATAAGTATTTCAGACCTCACCAAGTACCTGTTTGTGACCTGAGAAATGTGTTGATCTAGAGTGTACCACTGGTTTCCGGTGACTAGGGTGGGAAGACAAACCGTTTAAGTGAAGTCATTATCCTGTTGAAAGTATTATTTCTTTACAAACCCTAATTCTGCCGCATTCTCTTACAGTTCGCCCTTGGGAAAGATCAGTTTTCCCCTTTAAGCTATTATTTTTTATATTTTTTACCAGACATTTTACTTTTATTTTACAAAAATTGTGACTAAATTTAGTTCTTATGGAATGTTTTTAATCTATCAAAGTTTTGCATAATGGCTTATCAAAGTCAAAATTTGCATGGCACGGTTTTAGTTTCAACACTTAAACCAACTGACTTATCTAACTGAAATAATTCACGCAGAATAAATGTCTAAAAAGAGAAAGAAAACATATCTGGTACAAACATAAAAACGCAATGATGAAAATTGCTATCTACCGTGACCTTAAGGGTGTTGCCTAACTTGTAGCCCTGGCGCAAGTTATAATAGGAACATTATGTTATATTATATTCGGTGCAGTTGTTCAGTTATTGTTTGACATACATATTTGCTACCACTAACTTTTTTGTTCATCTCGATGAAGTTTACATGGGTACTGATTTTTCAGGCTGTTACAATAGCCTACCCTCAAATCTGTGAGTTGATAAATATCTTCATTCTAAAAAAAAATGCTGAGTAATTTTTTTCCAGCATTTGAATTCCTTTATTAATATTTTCCTCTTCTCAACGCAGATAATAGTTTTTGTCATAAAGCTGTACCATAAAATACGGCTGACCACTGGCGAATATGAAGCCTTATCCTTGCTTGCCCTAGATCTCTAAATTAGGCAGCTCCTTTAGCACTTTACTTGTGAGCTAACATTTTCCTACAAATATTTGCAAAATTACTGCAGGCCATACGTTCGCCAAATTATTATACGTCCACCATCTTGCTTAATTGTGTTTACTCTCGTTATAAAATATTATCTAGGTTGGTTATTCATCGCGAGAAAAGTAGACTGTTTGCTAGGCTTGAATATAATGTATTCATTTCTAATGTTTTCTTTCGTTACTAGGGAGTCCCTTTTTGAATGGGCTACTTCTAATTATGGTCCGCTACATTTGAACCACAGTCTCGACACTGCGTATGTTCTCCATCAAAGAGAAAGTGACTCCCTCTTTGTCGTCGAGTGTTAGTAGTGATTTAGTGGAAGATTTGCCTTGTTTACATCTGGCGGTGTTACAATATTCGCAATTATTTACATAAAATGGTGTTAATGTGGTAAGCTGGTACTGTAGATGTATGTTTCGTGTCCATAAATGTATTGGCACGTGTGTGGAACTATTTATATAACCGTTTAATATAAGTAGTTTGAAAATATATATATAAATTTATAATTATTGTTACAAATTAAATTTTTATAAATTTCTACATAGAAAAACTATGTTTAAGGCGCCCGCCTGGAGGCCGTGTGTTAGTGTGAGTGATGCACGACTCCAAGGGTGATGTTGTCTGGCTCATCTGGCACGGTATCGCCTCTACCACAAGACACTGAAACCGCGTGCAGTGGTATCGTAGGACACTCGCCTGACTGACACTTTCAGTGGTGACCCCATCTTTTTATTGGAGGAAAGTTTTAAGTAAAGTCCAATACACCTCTCTATTGTAGTTTCACAAGAATCCCTTCAGTAGTTGTTTGGATATAATATATTGAAAAAGCCGTTTTTAGTCATTTTGAGATGCTCTGAAATAGTCTTTCTAACTAACGTGATGTTTTAAAACTACTATTCCGAGGTCGTTTGAAGTGTTTGTTCTTTTCGTAAACCCACACATTAGATAACACGTTTAGTAGATTCTTAGATAAAAGCGTTCTGCTAGCACGCTGCAACGCTGGCTACAAGGCAGGCAGGCGGGCGCCTTAATGACTGAAAATGAGTTCCAATGTAAATTGAATACACATTCTCTAGTTTATTTCTTCCAAAATTCAGACGATTCCGATAACAAATCCACGTCTTAAACTGTGAAATCCTGCTATGCCAAAGCCAAAACAAGACAAATTTTCCACTAAAAGACTACTAGCGCTGCGACAAAAAAGGAGTCGCATTTTATTCCTCAGTTTGAACGTATGTTATTCGCCTTACACAGGTTAATCTTGCAGCATAACTCCAGTTCTAATTATTAGTTGTCAAATGTCTAGAGGTTTGTCTCTGGTGTGCGTTTGAGTGTACTCGAATCTCTTTCACCTGTTCATTTCACGTGGATGTGGTGATCCGTAACGGTCACCTACATACTTCGAAAACACGCCTGCATCGGGAAGATCGTACCATGTTGTTGCGATGTGAAACGCTTCCCTAAATACTTCGCGATGTGAGGCACTTACGAAAATCTAACACAATCTATTCTATAGAGTTGAAGTTACTTTAAAGCAGTTCTAAAACATAGTGCTAGCATATTCTACCTCTGTTCGAAATCTCTAGATATTAAACTCTGTTTTCGCCTGATTTACTCAGATCCACCCTGCTCGGAAATATGGAACATTAGTTACCAGCAGACGAAAAACACGAAAGAACGATTAAAAAGTAAACAAACACAGCTTCCTGCGTATGCACACAGAAGAAAATCTATTTTCAGCGTTTAACTCTAGCGTGTTTGTACAGTATAAATTACTATAGACGGTTCGGGATAAAATGAGCACTAAAATAGCCCTGATAAAGTTCTATTTTCAGCCATTTCGTATCTTTCCGCGCGTAACGGCTAACAACGGGAAATTTCTAACCTCTCTGGACACGTCACTTGAGGGTTGCGCGTCTAAGATAAATTGTGCAGTCAGTAAATATCCTCACAGTTTGTTAAAACTAAGTTTTATTTATTATATAAAATCCAATTATGTTGATTTCGGTTGCTTTTTTTTTTCAGTTGCTTTTATTTCAGTATTGTCGTATTTAAATAAGAAAACACGTGGAACTATATTGCGTAATTTCGCTGCCAACCATAACAAGCAGTGAAACTACTAGAATTACTGTTGAATTGTATGCAGCAACGGCTAGTGATATTTTTCAAAGGTAAAATGTTTAGTGTTCACTTTATTCCAAATGACCTATATAGTACGCAATTGAAATGCCGTATACTTAAACTAGCAGTGTGCCCGCGGCTGTGCACGCGTATGTTACTCACAGCAGATAAAATTGTTTTTTGCTTTAATTGAATAACCTCTTTGAACACCAGATTGATAGTTTAGTCATCAGGAGTTAAACTGACCAAGCTGCTAGTTGAGCCAACTCTGCAGCAGGATAAGCAGCTAGGCTATAGCTGTCCACGTAAAATCAGTCTTAATTAAGTTTGTCCTTGCCACTAACAGCGACTTCGCCTGGGCCTTATTTACAATCACAGCAAAGATGACGTTGTGGGTAATTACACACTTCTAAATGTAAGAGGGTAATCGAATGAAATACGCAATTTACGTGGTATGAAGACAGATTTCCATTGAGCACAACCATTGGTGAAGGTGCCCTCAATTACATACGTGTTTTTCAAAACATTAACTTGTAGTTAAGTGCCATTAGGCAGCTTCGGCGGGATAATGTTTTGCATAAATATAAACTTATTTGGTGCCCCAACCTTCAGGTTAGTGAGATGTTATATGTAGGATGACGCTGTCGAGGAACTTCAGTGGATAGTGAACTGCATAATATATATTTTTTACACTTTTAAACGACTTTATCCTAATTGCACTAATTTAATATGTCTTGCAGTGTTTGTGTTGCCATAACGACAAACAGCTGCGCCACATAACGTCGAAATTATTCAAAATTTTCTAAGCTCATAGAGGTTGTACAACAACACGTCTCAACAGAATTGTAGAACGAAACTCCTGTATAATTTATTTCTCGCCGGTCGTATTTGTTTTTCGGATCGTCTGACTTGAAAGTTTACAAACTACGTTTTCTTCTTAATAATTAAGTTATATTATAAAATAAAAAACTTGCAATACTTTTTAGGT
Source organism: Medauroidea extradentata (assembly GCA_003012365.1). Classification (NCBI taxonomy): domain Eukaryota; kingdom Metazoa; phylum Arthropoda; class Insecta; order Phasmatodea; family Phasmatidae; genus Medauroidea; species Medauroidea extradentata. Next base: position 36,534 of record PNEQ01110575.1, read on the forward strand.
ACTTACGTAAGCTTCATTCTAACGCTATACCACCTCAATATTTCTACTAGTTAAATAAATATCAACGGCTGATAGAAAACAAATGTTACGCCTTCTCGCCCCTATAAGTGTCTAATTTTAAAAAATATATATATTTCACACCTTAAATATTTGTTTAAGTATCCAAGTGAACTGAAAATCACGACCATAGCTCGTTCAGTCGAAGCAAAATTGATCATTCATTAAAAATCACACATAAACCCTGTACAGTACTGAGAGTTCAAATTTTGAAAAATCTTAAAACCATTTTGCGGCCACTTACCTATGAATGAAGCAAAAATAAACTGAATATCTCGATGGGTTCGATATATATATCGAAGATTTATCTAAAACACATTCTAGGTCTTTTCACTTCCTGAGACACTGAATTTCGAAAAACCCTTGAGTCACATTTTAGACTATTTTACTGGTGTCTCTTAAATGTGAAAAACACGACATTAGTCCGTTGGGTTCAATATATATTGACGACTAATTAAAACACATTTCATCACTTTTCACCCCTTTTCACTTCCTTAGGTGGGGAATTCTGAAAATATCTGCAATTACTTGTGAAGTATTTGAGTAAGTAACAATCCTAAACAAAAGTCACGTCAGTATATAAAAATCAACGGGATCGATATATATCGATTGTGAATTGAAAACATATTTTACTCTTTTTTTACCTCTTTGTGGCGGAATCCGTAAAATATATTTTAAACGTAGTTGGGGTATTTACCAAAAGCATCAATCTAAATCAAAGATCACTTTGATATCTCGATTGGTTAGATAAATATGGAGGAATAATCGAAAACACATTTCACATATTTTTACCCCCTTAATTTTAGAATTTCGAATCGTCTTGGAGTCCTTTCATTGAGATTTGTATATGTAACCAATTGAAGTAAAAATCACGACGATAGTCAACTGTGTTTCAGTGATATATACGATTTATAAAAACACATTTTGCCCCTTTTTACTGCTTGGGGGTCGAATTTCAAAAAATTCTTGAACTACTATTTGGGTATGGGCTTCAGGACGATGACAACACAAATGGCCGTAAAAAGGTTTTAAGATTTTTCAAAATTCGAACCCGCAGTATTGTACAGGAGTGGTATGTGATTTTTAATGTATGATCGACTTTGCTTTGACAGAAAGGACTGTCGTGATTTTCAATTCAGCTGGATTTTTGTACAAGTATTTAAGATGTGAAATTAAGATTTTTCGAATTTCGACACCTAAAGAGGTGAAAAGGCATAAAATTTGTTTTCTGTCAGCCGATGATATTTACTATAACCAATAGAGATATTGAGGTGTTGTTCGCGTCAGATTGATGCTGACGTAAGTACCTAAAAAAATTAATGCACTTCTTTAATTATTTTTTTATTATTTTATAAGATGACTTAATAATTGAGAAGAAAACTTAGTTTGTATACATTCAACATAGACGGTCCAAAAAGCATGTACGACCAACGAGAAATAAATTATACAGGAGTTTCGTTTTCCAGTTCTACTGAGAAGTGTTGTTCTACAACCTCTATGAGCTTAGGAAATTAATTATTAATTTTTAAAATTAGTTTTTATGAATAACTTCGACGTTATGTGGCGCAGTTGTTTTTTTATCTCGGGAGAAATCAGTGTAATACCACGTAAATTAGTATTTCAGCCGATTACCGTCTTACAATAAAGAGTCTGTATTTACCTCACAACGTCAACATTGATGTGACTATAAAAAAAGGCCCTGGCGAAGTCGCTGTTAGTGGCAGGGACAAACTTAAGACTTTTAAGCTGACTTGACTATTTTATGTATTTCATTTATCCTGTGTACATATTTTCGATATGGCGGCCATTTTTGTATTTTTTAGCATAGTATTACATATCTTAGGACTTTTTTTTTTTAAGAATTTCGCCAAACTTGGTACACATATACTGCATACAAGGTTGGTTCGACTTTTGTGTATTTCGTTCGTTCAGTATTCATAATTTCGTGATTGTAGCCATTTTTATACATTTTGCATAACACGACATATCTGACGAAATATTTTCAGGAACTTCATCTCAATCGGTGCACATACTACATACGAAGCTGACTTGAATTTTGCGTATCTCGTTCATCCTTTTGTAATATTTCGAAAACGTTGGCTATTTTTCATCTTTATGATAGAAAGGCACCTCAGAAATATTTTCTACAGTTTAATTAAACTGGGTACCTGTATATCATTTAGAAAGACGACTTACGTTTCGCATATTTCGTTTATCATATGTCTAAATCAATATTATTACTTAAAATTCTTAGACGTAAGTAAAAGAATTTCACTTTCAGGGTAATTTGTACCTATTTTGAGGAAAGTAGGCTTATCTTTTACGCTGGTAACTTCTTTTTCTTTTTTAAATAGGCCGCCGACATGCATACAACTCTTGAAGTTTCCGCATGCTCGAAAATAAAAATGTTATAAACATCCACCGACCGAGCAGATACGATTACGCGATCAATACTACCGAGTACGTTACACCAACTACGTTTTCGTAAGCGCCTCTAGTTAGCAGTATATTGCATTCTATTCCATATATCGTAGGCTATTGCTTCCGAACGGTGAGGATAAGAGGACAACGCATTCGGCTTTTTAATTGCTGTTGTAGCAGCCACTTAATGTATTTTGATGTAGACTATAGAGTATGGTACATTCAACTGTCTGCATGCATATTTCTTGGCGATTGCCGGCACGATAAAATAACACTACTTCTTCCATTACTTCTGAAGTTACATACTGTTACAAGTTTGGAAGCACAAACTTTTCATGTGGGCAATTCCCATGAGTTCTTTTGGGATAGAGGTCTTACAATCATAAATAAAATAGTTAAATTAAATACTAGATTTAATAGCTCACAAAGCTACGAAATACACAAAACAGTAATCAACTGTAACTCACAACATGATTAGTTATGCACACAATTTGGACTGTGCCACAGAACGTTAATTAACTTAGACAATTAAAGCACCAGAATATTTACCATTAATCAATTAAAGACTATAAATCACAATAATAGTTCAGTCACATATCCAATCAACAGTCTTTCAAACAGTTACAATCTACAACCTTAACAGTCCTAAGGGAGGATGGTTCACCATGTACAGTGCAGCACCCAGAGTGTCTTCACTCTTGAGGTCTTCGGTTCGATTCCCGTCGCGCCCCTCCTTCTTCACCTGTCGATCCGCAGCAGAAGCCCTATTGTCTCACCCAGTACTGCTCCGAAGGTATGTGCCTGTAGCCTCGCAGTAGACTCCGACGTCACCAAGACGTCTTACTGACATCACCAAGATGTCCTCACCAGCCTCTCTGCACAAGTTTAGCACCTCCTTCGAGCAGGACCAATAGCGAACTCTCGGAACACTCCCTCTCTTGAATCACCAGGTAGACAGTCTCCTCAAGTATCCAGTTATTGCCCTCCTCGACACAACACCGTCAGTGTTGTTCTCCACAGTTCACTGCCTCTGTAGCACTCCAACACAACACCCCAAGTATTGTTCGTCCTTCCTGCAGCCCGCTGGCGTCACACAGCCTCGACACCAACCACCGCTGCCGTGTTGCCATCCTCGAGACGCCACACCTTGTCAGCTCAGTCGCACCGACACAACACCTGAGTGTTGTCTGTCCCTTCTGCAGGGCGCTGATGCTACTCAGCCTGGACCCCGACCATTGCCGCCGTGTTGCCATCCTCGTGATGCCCCACCTTGTCAGTTCCGTCGATGTTACATCAGCCTCGGCACCGTCGTGATACCACCCCCAAGATGCTGGGTTCTCTTCACCTCTGTGCCGCCGTCAGTGTCTCCTCTCGTCCCGTCACTTGTCACGACGTTCATCGCCACCCCTAGTGGCCACACCGCCCCTAAGGGCGCTACCTCACACCACTCTCGGTCTCACTTCATCTTCACGACTCACTACAAGACTATCACTCCCAGACTAAGACTTCCTGACTTTCCACGACTGTCACTTCCCGACTCCACAAGACTTCACAAGACTATCTCATGTTGCGCAGTACCGAGGCTTTTATATGGCCCCTTCAGTGAGGTTAATGGCTGATGCAATATGATGATCAGAAGTCTAAAAATAGACACCACCTCACTCGTGACTGTTGATAGTCACGTATTCGCACTGGCGTCATCGGGGAATCACAATGACGTCATTCGGGAGTTGCGACATAGATGAGAAAACCCATGACATCACTGGTTGACTCACAGTGCTGACCACCCAGCATGATGTAATGTGCCTGCTGCCCGGCCAACACGCAACAATATTTTTTTCTTAATAGCCATTCAGTGCACGTTCAAATCACATAATAATCTGACAGAGCATCACAAACATACCATATTTTGGATGGAGTGTATACCACCGTTTGGTCACATTTAACTTCCCTTTTGGCACTGACAGAAGGTTAAAAGGCTTAATACCACAGATAAACACAATTTGTGTAATTTCTTCTTATGCAGTGTCAATTTACATTATTATATAAAATTATTGTTTCTATAAGTTTAAATGCATCTGGCTTGTGTCATTTCCTTTCTTGTATTGTTTTGAAATTTGAATTGTATTTGAAATAACAGATTTTTTTTGTGTACCGCTGTCATGGCAATAGGTTTTTTCTTGGAATGAATATTCGTGATATTTAACAATATTTCTAAATAATAAAATTAAAAATATTGTATTACCATTTAAATACCTATAAAGTTGGTGAACACGATAGCGCATCAAATTCAGTTTAAACATATTTCCATTTGTTTATGTTTCATACGACTTTCATGAATACTAGCAGTGTAATACGAAAATTGTACTACTAGATGAACTAAAAAACGACTGGCAGGCAGCTATATGAATGGAACTGGATAGAACCAGAAAGTCGGTCGCGTCAGACAGAAAATTTATGTTGTAGCAGATTAACTAATAATATGTTTAAAATGTCGATTAGATTCTGTGACTTGGTGCTAAAAAGGCCAATGTCGTATATGCCATTGGCCTTTTTAGCACCAAGTTATATATATATATATATATATATATATATATATATATATATATATATATATATATATATATATATATATATATATATATATATAATAAACGTGAGTTCTTGTAAACATAAACGTTTTGTTAGTGATAAAAGGGATTTATTTGGCTACCCTGGGGGGGGGGGGGCAGTTTGAAATAGTTTTGCCCACGGCATCCATCGATTGGCTTGCGAATCATGCTCAACCAAGCTGTAACACCTCTGAGGAAAGGCTGGATTCCGAGAACATTCTCTCTTTATATATACATACACGTTTTTGTTTCTCCCACGGGACGTGGTATAGCTGTTTACCCACTTCCGATCCTTACGGGAGGTCCTGCAGGCACGCTTGGACGGAGGAAGTCCATCCCGATATATATCTCAGCCGTCCATCGGCTGCGCTAGGCCGGACAAAGTTCTCCCTCGGGGCCAGAGCGATGGAGGGTGAGAGGTGGGGAAAAAACGGTAGGGGTTGACGAGGGCTTGCTGGGAAGGGTTGGTAGGATGAAGAGGGTTGTGAAGATAGATTCAGCAGCACAGGACAGGACAAACGCGAGAGGAAGTATCTGGGCCAGGGAAGGTCGTCTCCTGCTAACTTCGCACTCCGAGTCCTGCTGTATTTGACTCGCTATTACATTTCCAGCCCACTCTCAACCACCACACCCCTCCCCTCCCCCAGGCCAGCTGTACGCTGCGGTCGACGTGACCTCACAGTCTTGTCTAGTGGAATTCCCGCTGGACGCCAGGGCGGAGGCAGGATTTTCGACGTTGGTGCCCGCAAGTGAATTTCGCTGTCAACCACAGCTCCATTACCGCCCAGGAGATCCTTCATGCAACGCTGCTTTCATTCGCGTGTGTAAATCAGGTTACCTGCTGCTCACGATAAAATTGGCAGTTTTAGTGGATTGGCATTACCTAACGCATTGAATTGTTGCATTTATTGCTAGGCACCCGGAAATTTCGCGAATTCATACAAGGAGACGTCCTGTACATTTGAGTCACTTTCGTAATTGGTTCACTGTTTATGAAACACACCCTTGGAAAACTCTGAATTAATAGCAAGTCTGCGATAACACGCTCACTGGCTCCCATGCTACATTGTCACGTCTCCAAATCGCCACTCCTGGATCCACAGAGAAGATCGTCTATTGTACAGAACAGATTGTTCCTTATACAGAACAGATTCTTTCTAAAGGAAACATAGTTTCTTCTACAGGAAACATAGTTTATTCTACAGAAAACATAGTTTCTTCCACAGAAAACATAGTTACGTCTTCAGATCTGATAGTTCTTTCTACAGAACAGATCGTTCCTTCTACAGAACAGATCATTTCTACAGTACAGATAGTTTCTTGTACAGAAAATATAGTTTCTTGTACAGAAAATATAGTTTCTTCTACAGAAAATATAGTTTCTTCTACAGAATAGGTAGTTTCTTCTACAAAACAGATATTTCTTCTACAGAACAGATTGTTTCTTCAACAGAATTGATCGTATTTTGTACAGAACAGATATTATCTCTTACAGAACATATCGTAGAGCAGATAGTATCTCCCAAAGAACAGTTCGTATCCTTTACAGATAGGATTGTTTCACACTTAAAATCATTGTACTAATAATTCAGAAAGTACCAGAAGCCAAATCTAACTGCTGTTTTTATATTTTCAGGACTATGCGAACAATATTTTCACAGATAATACTTCTCGGTGTTACTACACCTTGTCTTAATATTCACATAGTAAAGTAAGAGGTAGTTGTCCATAATGCATATGTTATGACAGATATGTGTCTCCCAATTTTTAATACTTTCAATTACTTTATTTTTAGTTTAAGTCTCAGTTTTAATGCGCCACATATTTCTTTCATCAGTTTTATTTTTTGAAAGTGTGGAAGACATATGGTACACTGGCAAGGTATTCACGGATAAAATACCTCCTCGATCTTGTAACATTACAGTTCTTCCCTCGCAGTTACTTTTTTTTTCAGTCGTTTGAAATGGCAACTCTGAATGGATTAATTTCCCACCCGACTCATTAGTCCGACGATGGTACAGCCTCGCAAACTATTCAAGAAATTAAAAAGGACGCGGAAGCGGGCGACATTTGGCAGAAAGAGGATTTGTTAACACTAATTGAAACGTCGCTCTCATTAACGTTACGGCTTGAAAGGCGCGCCCTTTCAGAGGCTGACATTCCAGCGAGCCAAGTGTCATTGCAGCTGAAGGTATCAGGACTTTCCGACCCGCGCGTCATTTATACTTCTGGGCTCGTTCACTTTCATTCACATTACGTCACAGCAAGGAACATTTACGAAACCTACATCATGACGATGTTAAGGCTATCATCCATCATTTATACTGCTTTTACGATAATAATATTTTAAATCCTAAACGAAAGCAATGATAGCTATTATTTCAAGACAAAATACATAAATGGTTTAAGCTAATTATACATATTAAGGAAATTCTCATTACAGAACTAGTTAGCCAAATTTAAAACACTTCTTGTCTAGAAAAAAAATCAAACTTGATAGTAAAAACAATTTTTAACAAAAGTGTGCAGCAATTTTTTTTTTATATCTGCTCTCGTTTAGGATTAAAAAACAATCGGGAAGGCAGTATATGAGATGGATCATTGTCTAACCCAGCTCATTTACATCGGTACACAATATAGTTTTTTTTTTTTTTGTTATTTTACAAGGAAAATCGAAAAAACCAAGCTGCCAAATGAATTACTTGTAAAACTGCAAAGGTTTTCATTTGCAAAAAATATACAGTAAATATGTGTGTAATTACAAGGTATAGCGTTGCATTTCTAATTGTCCTGAAAAAAAAAAACGGGCACTTAAAATATTTGTTTTATCGTAAACATGAAAATAAATTTATTTAATAAATAAATGTTGAATAAATAATTTTGCACGTAAATTATTTTGAGGTAAAAGTTTCAGATCTTCTAGGATTTGAATCAATGGCCTTTCATTTGGTAATCGCACTCCTTACCGCTAGACCTCGTTGACTAAAATACTGTTTGTTCGTTTAAATTTGTATATATTGAATGTAGTTGTCAATGACTTAACTGTCTTAATTTTGTAGCAAGTAATGTTTACGAATAATCACTATACTCCAGCAAAATGCTTACCAGAGGATGTGGTTTGTATGAAATTATTAAATTTCGTACAAACCCGTGATTTTGGTAGAATATAAGGATTCCTTAATTTTTTTTATGAAGAAAACCCCTGTAACTTTACAAAATCAAATAATTTTATGAGGAAAATATTTGGTCATTTTACAAACAATTGTAAAAGTACGAGGAAAGCGTTTGTACTTTAACAAAGAATTTTAAGCTTACAAAGAAATTTCTTGAATTTTGTACAAAAAATCAAAGTGAATGTGTGGTCGGTTAAGAGTCAATCTTCATCATACGTGTTAATTTAATTTTCAGTGCCTACTTTTGTTTGACGATTGACAACTCCAAACGTACCATTATGGAAACACAACTATTGATATTTCCTCTCATTAGACGTATGGGAAGCGAATTTGAAGCTCGTAATTATGTACTTTTTTTTACAAATAGGTAACAAAAATTATTAGTTTTGTTATATTTTATTTAAAAATGGGATATTTATTTATAAGTTCATATTTCACTTCTAATACATATAAAGAGAGATTAAATCCATAGTTAAGTTTCCGTAGTGGTACTTCTGGAACTGTCATTCGTGAAACAAAAGTAGGCGCGGAAAACAAATAAATCAACACGTAGTAAGGAGACTGACTGTTAAGGGGCCTGCTAATCTGCGCTTGATATTTGTGTAAATGTCAGGTGCAATTATTATCATTGACAAAAGAACTATATACATCAACGGTAAGATCTCACATTAAACTATATCAATTGCCAGTATTTTTACTTATTTCGTGGGTAAACCTGATTTTCTGATTAACTATCTGTGCTGAAGTAAATATTTACTTGGTCAAAACATTTGTATACAAAACTGGCAAAAACTATTTTCTTAGATTATCAATAGTTCTCGTACCAGATAATCTTTGCCAACGACTGTTCTAGCAATGAGGAAGTATTTTTCTATTGTTTAAGAGATAATTTGAATAAAAACCCTTAAAGGTATAACAACTATCCAATTACATGTATAATAAAAATCCAATTTTAATTACGCTACGAACATCAGCCTTTTATTTTAAAAAAACGTAGTATTTTTGTATATAAATGCGTTTACAACACGAATCTGTGTCGGTGCTTACGACGGAGACAAATTATCCCATTTTTATCTTTGACGGTTATTCAAAACACAGTCTCACAGGGTCAGGCAAAAAAAAAGGCATAAAATAGTTTATTTCGTGTAAATATTTAATACATTTAAACTGAAGTTTTATTACTTGGTCGATTTATAGTGGAAAAATATATAATTTCCTACTACATACACATATATGTATATACGTGTATGTATATATGTGTGTGTATATATATATATATATATATATATATATATATATATATATATTCGTATATATATACACGTATATGTGTGTGTAAATGCATCAGAATTGCATTAAATTAAAATTTAGTAAAAATTTTGTATGAAGACATCATTAAGTGCGTAAAATTATGTTGTAAGAGCAAAAAACTTCCATGTTTTCAAAGAAAATACGCTGAAAATCTAACAAAAGTAGTTGTAGGTTTTGGTATTTTGTATATTTTCTTGTATTTATACGTAATGTGGATGAATGTTTTACGAATGAAATCCACCATTATTTGTTCCAAAGTTTTTAGTATTTCCACTTTTACTCTTGGGCAAATTGTCTTACTTGTGGAAGTTTTTCATCTATTTATATTTTTGAGATTAATTATTCTATGCTGTTTAAACCATATGCATGGGTTATTACATTTTCCAGGAAGATTCATATGCTAAAATTTGTACAATTATGGTAATAGTGTTGGAAGTGCCTCAGAACGAAAAAAAAAAAACACATAATTACCAGAACTCATTACGTTAATTGCTACTCATTTAATAACTTTACTTTTTATTATAAACCGTCTTTTTTTAGTTTTTTAACAATATCAAAAATGCGGACTACGACTGTTTACATCAATGAATTTCATCCCTAAATGGTAACAGCTCTATTACGTGTTAATTTTCTTATTTACTACATTATTTGATGCGTAAAGAAGTAACATACCGTACAGTTTTACCGATTAGAATATTTTAATGTTGTTCGATTTCTGATTGCGTTTTTGTACATGTAATCATTTGATTAATTTCCATACTTATTTCATTTCTTAACTTAAATTGTCACTTGTTAAATATATGTAACATAGATGAATTAGTTTCATTGTGCAAAAGTCTGAGTTCAATAAATTGTTATTGTTTCAATAATTGTCTATTTCACCAAAATAATTATTTTGATCATATTTCAGTTATATTACGCTGTAAAAGTAATGCGGCAACAAGTCAGAAACAACTGTCTGTATGGAGAGCAATATTTAAGTTTGGTAACATTTTTAACAATTAGCCTAGAGTGATGTTTTTAATGGTGCATGGCCTAAATTAATAAAATAATATATTTTACACGATAAGCTAAGCTTCATCACCAGGGCCACTTTTGAACTAGTCGCCATATTATAATACAACAAGGTAAAGATTGGCACCTTTATATTAAAATGCAATATTATAATAACCTATAAATACTAGTGAAGAGTTTGCCTATAATAGTCTACGATTACATTTAAAAGAGTGAAACATGCTTTTACTAGCAATGGCCATACCTCCATATCGAATGTTAAAGGTTATGACCGTAGAAATTTTGGCATTGCGATATGTGTAATGAACTGTGAACGAGTCTTATGTACAATACTGCTGAACTATGTTATAGACGTCTATAGTACAGAGCTGTAACCTTCGATGAGACCCTCCCATAGCGCTTCCACTCTTCAACAACGAAGACTTCATACGAGTCGCCTCTATGTTGAACAGACCAACGAATCAGGGAAAGTCATTGCCGCATTTTCGTAGCACAACTACATTGTAAAAAATTTGGCAAAAATTCTAAACATGTATAGAAAGTTTTTAACCTAAACACGTATGGAAAATGTACCATACAGTAGTGTGTTATCATTCATATGCTTGTATAAGACATTTCCTAAACAGAAAAGGAAATTTTACAATACAGTTGTATGGTCAAATTACTAAATATTTTTTTAGAAATATTAGTGAAGCAGCTCCGTAAATTTCCAAGACACTTGTTTAGGAATGTTAGTACAACATTTTAAGATTTGTGCTGTAAATAAATGCTACAATCCTAAGACTCCTGTGTAGAATTAGTAGCATTCAAGTTTGGAAGTTGTGCTACAAAAGTCTGATAAATTTCTGAGACTGATATTTAGAAATGGTAGTAATATGTTATTGAATATGTGCTATAAAATTAAAGTATAGTAAGATTCCAAGATAATGTGTTCATATAAAGGGCGGAATGTAACGAGCGGAAAGGCTCACGGGTACTGGTAGCCAGACCTAAATCAAGAACGTTGAGAATAGGAACCACGCCTCTGTTGTCAACAGTATGGGCGTAATGCCTCCGTGAAAGTTGTGTTAGTGAAAATGTTAAGTGACGATATTTCAACAACCACTACAAATGGAACGCTGACCTTTCTGATTCAATTCAGATGCATGACGACACGTACACAAGGGAATAAAACGTGAACAACATCCCATCATATTCGTTGGAAGCATGGAGCCACCTCTGTTATTATACATGTATTTCTGTATGTATGTACACACACACATATATATATATATGCCTATTGCAGTCCATTCTAGTGCCTAAAGAACCGGAATTACTTAAGGAACAAAAAAGGTGCACTTGTCCGAACACGCTCAGACAAACCGTTTCTGAGATACAGGCACTCATAATTCGGAACATTGTGGCAATGCCGACAGGTAGGCAACCCGTGTAGCACGTACATGAAGACATGCTTCCGTAGCGTTGTACAACTTTATTACCGAGAGGTATGCAACACATGACAACGAGTAAGGAGGAAGGGAGTGGGTACTTGTACGCAGGGGCGTAGGCAGGGCGTCTTTAGTGGTACGTGTAATGCAGTAAAACAAACAATGTTTTATTGTATAAACTTGCTGGAAACACAGGAGTTGCAATGTGTACGTGCCAGCAGAAAACAGGACAATGATTAAATTGCTGTATTTACGTTATACGAAACAGTCTTAATTACACTTTGTAAGTTTCTAATCAGCATGTGTTCAAATTGTTCTCTATCTATCCCAACACAGACACGCACATGACGTACAAGCGTGGCCTGCAATGCACGATATTGATCGTTGGTTACATGCTTTATAGACACATGCAGTCTGGCATTGCATTCCTCGACGCTTTCCATAGTTTCATGGTGCAGTAGTTCCTTAAGAGAGCGTGGTACACAATTCAACGCTAAAAGCATTAATCTACAACTGCAGGTTTCTTGAAGCCAATTATCGAAGCTCAAAAATTGCAATCCTAGACAATAGTTTTCGTCAACGTTTTGAACAAAAACATTTGAATGGGACACATCAAGAGCGGATCACTTTACACTTACGTTCACTTTCGCTATAGCGTAAAGCTTGCCCATGTTAAGCTTTGCGTTAAACTGATACGTGAAGGAATTTCAGCATCTTTCTTCTACTGATAATGGTGTTAATTCCACAATAGGACGGACTCGGTGAAGAAGATCCATAAAATCCCCTGCGAGTTTGAAAATAATATCCAGAGTAGCAGAAGACATACAAAACTCTGGTATCACAAGAATCTTGCTGGACTGCGGATCCCTGCTTTTCTAAACATTATTTTCCGGTACAGCAGGTATGTGACTCATTATCGTCTGAAAAGGTGTAATAATTTTTCATAAATGTAAACTGACGAAGGCTTTAGAAATTTTCGGTTCCCACACCTAATAATTTTTCTCAGGATATTAATTTCCGTTTCGATAATTGTGTATATAGAGAATTCTCTCCATAACGAACAGTTTTATAGAAATCTTATATGTGTGTGAATGATGTTTATGAAATAGTTGGTCGCTGTGAGAGAAAGTTGTGCAAGGAAGTAGCACATATTCAAATTTTACAGGCTTTAACCAGGTTGGTCAACTGATTTTCCGTACGTGTTTATATAAGCAGTCGGCGTAGTGGACAGCTGGCCCAGGATTAATTGGGCGACACTTCAAACATGCATCCAGGTGGCACGGTTGTTATATTGAGCGCAAGTCCCGCATCACGTAGGACCTTATCCCATATTGGGGAAAATTGTCTAGGGGCACGGGAGAGCAGACTAGACCCAACGGTTTTCTTTCCCAAAGAGAGAGAGAGATGGCCATGGCGATAAATTCTGAGCGCGTGCGCACGTGGTTGCTACGCCTATGACGCGTTTTCAGACCATTGTTGTAAACAAAAATGGCGCCGGCCGTTGGGGGTGTGTAGTTGGGTGAGGGGTGGAGGGATGAGTGCTCAGTGCCACTTGGGGAGGGGGAGGAAGAAATAAAGGGCTGGGCTAACGGGCGTAGTTTATGGGCCGTGGAGGGCTAAGGACCTAGTTCGAAGCCGGCTTACAATGGGAAGATGGCTAGTCATTATGGCCACCCCACTCCCCTCCCAAGCACTCCTTTTCTTTCACTGCGTAGCACACCCCCTTCCCGTTCTCAGCCCTCTCCATCCCTGCGGTCGTTCATTTGTCAGACGTTTGGAGGTGGGATTGTAGATACACCACCGAATTCGTAGTCCTTAATGTCAGGCTATCTCCAAAATGTGTAAACGTACAAAGGAAGAATAATTCCAACTTCATATTCGCTGACGAAGCAAACACTGATATCATCGAAGTCCGACGTTTTTAACTTCAACAAATGTCAACGCGCTTAACATTACAGTAATCAGGAATGGATCGTTTATGTGCACTTCCTCAAATAGATAGGTTATCGTAAAAAGATAAAACTATGGGCGCAAGTAAGTATCAAGAATGCTTCAGTAAATTATTTTTTTTTTTTCACACTGATATTCAATATGTTCCGTTTACTACATTTCTGATATATAATTTTACAGTTAACAGTGACGTAGGGTTTGGTTCTGTTTCATCTATGTCAAAATGTCTATAAAAGAAAGTTGGCCATCTATCCTCACTTTTATTGAGAGCTGTATCTTGAAGTGCGGATAACGTGCGGTTCTCTTTATCCAAGGCTCCATATTACTAAGCTTTCGTTCATACAACTATATGTCTACCAACAATTTAGTTGGTAAGTACTCAAATTAATAATTCCCTCTCTTTGAAGTTAGTCATGAACATGTTGACCAATAAAGAAAATAACGCGAACCTATGACAGATCCTTTATCTTGCACATAATCTTTCCTACATTTGAGAAGAACGTAGTTATATAACATAGTGTTCTATAAACTTTGTAGGTTATATGTTAACGTTGTCTTCACCAAGAAGGTTTGAACAGATTTGAGGAGCTTCTTGAACTGGTACTCTAGTAAAGAAGAATGCTACAAGAAGCAAAGATCATCTTAAGCTGTAGATGTATTGTCTCCAATGTTTCCACAAAATGTGATGATTTCAGTAGATTCTGGAGTGAGTTTGGAAGCTTTTACTGGTTTCAGTTAGTAAAAAGTTGGATTGGCGAAGCAGGAGAACTTAGTATGAGATTAAACATCAAGTTTGTTGGTTTACGACTGGCCAAAGTATTCTGTGTCATGTGGATCTTTGACAACCATGCATCTCTTCATTTTTACTTCGACTGGTGTCTCAGCTGTGCAATTATTCGTAATATATTCAATTCTTTTTTTGGGAGGGGGGGGGGTATTCAACATACAACACAGTACGCGGGACCAGACAGTATTTAGGATATCTTGATACTCTTGTTGTGCGAGTTTACCACAATAATTGAGTTACCTTTGTCGATCTCACTAAGAACCTTTATTCCTCTGTTGCTGCAAAGCTATTTCCTTCAATTGTATTCTTGTCACCTCAGTGTATACTGGCTTGTGGTAATTTAGCTTTAGGCTACTACACATACTGTCTTGGTAGACTCAGTTCGAATTTCGTCAGCTTAAGTAGCTGATTAAAGAAGTATTGTTGACAAAGTCTTCCGTATGTATGGAGCCATATGTAATTGCCAAAATCGTGCATTTTGCAAGTACATTAACAACTGCTTCTTCTTATTGTTCGAGAAGTTAATGAAGGCGTTTGTCTACGAAGGTTATTGATGTAATTTGTAGTGGATCTTTCTATATAATTCCAGTCATATTATGAAACTCTGAATAATGCAAATGTAACTCCAAAAGATAGTTTTGAAGTTCTCGCTGTGTCTAGTTTTGCACCGCGGATCTAGAATCGCGTCACTGTCGAAATGTCGATAAAAAAAACCGTTGCTCAAACCGAAAAGCCAAGACTGTAGTGACAACTTCCGTTAAAGTCTGACCTATTTTAAAACACACAGGTGTTCATACAACTACACGGCGTTTGTTAAATAACAGACGTAGGATCGACAAAGGTCGTCAATAATAACGATAAAAGTTAAGAAAGAATACAAAATAAACAAATGTGATGGATATCCTCTTCTTTAAAAGGCTTTATAGGCCAATACTCTTTCAAAAATAGAGCAAAATAGAACACAGAAATTTTCCGTCACATTGGTTTAAACTAAAGCACACGCAATAGAACTGTTATTGCTTACGTTCGGCAGTGGAAATCTTAAGTTAAACCAATCACAGGAAAGGTCTGTATTCCAGTGACGCCATTTTCAAATCGCCCGGTAACAGTCATCTTGCTTTAATTAGAAAGAGACACAAAACGGTGAATTTTTTAAGAAAAGAAACGAAATTTTCCATTCAATTAAAGTTTTGAACTGTAAATACTAGTGGAGAATCGTTTACACGTCTCGGAATCTCGTTATCATTATTTTACCAAACGTTTTTCACAGTAGCCTTTAGCGCAATAAATATAGTCATAAACACAAAATTCCAAGTATGGGCTGTATGTTGGTAGTAACCTAATTATTGTGTACAGGGGTGGATCCAGGGGGGCATGGGGGGGGAGCAGACTGTCCCGGGCTGGTGGCACCGAAAATGTTTACTTGGGAATGAAATGTAAATGAGTGTAAAAAAGATACAATATCTACCAATATTTAGACTATTACTAATTTTGTATTTTTATTAGCCTCGAACACCATATAATGTTATAAATACAGTATTAATAGTTAGAATGCACACTTGGCAGCTATAGCCCATTCGCGATAAAGTGAACACTACATAAGGTTTTCTTTCAGCCGTTTTGTAGCCACCTATACTATTTTAAATATGAAAACTTCCATGCAACTAAAGACCAGTGTAAATGTTTCAACACTCTCAAAAGTTTACATCAACTTGCTGAATAAAACTCATTTTGAAATTTTTACAATTTATGCTGAGTGCTCAGTTAAGGTGATGTTCCAGTAAAATTTTTGAGCGCGACAGCTACAAACGCACGTGGACAGAGAGCCTTAGGGGAGGGTTCAACCTTGGTCTGGAGGGGAGGGGAAACAACAACATGCGCGAGGTGATGAGGGGTGGGGAGAGCGAATGCGCGGACAATATGCGCGTGAATCATTCAGCTCGCACCCGGTGGGGAAGACGT
>PNEQ01110576.1:0-22842 GCA_003012365.1 Medauroidea extradentata
GTTACCCGATACTGAGTGCAGGTGGTTATCATGGAGTAATACAATCCATGCGGCACCCGAGGAGGCCTTTTAGCGCTGCCGCCACTGTATTGTATTTCGCCGCCCTGCCCGACAGCCACGGCGCCGAGGAGTGAGTGGGAAGGGGGTG
This sequence comes from Medauroidea extradentata, assembly GCA_003012365.1. Lineage (NCBI taxonomy): Eukaryota > Metazoa > Arthropoda > Insecta > Phasmatodea > Phasmatidae > Medauroidea > Medauroidea extradentata. Next base: position 149 of record PNEQ01110576.1, read on the forward strand.
TCCTAGCTCCGCCACCACAGTATCGTACTACACCGCCCAGCCAGACAGTCGTGGCTCGCAACAATACATATGTAATGTTCGTTAAATAGTTTCGTCAAAAAAGAACAGTCGTAGATCGCTGCAACGCATATGAAGGGCAGGTAGGAAGGCCCAGGCGTATGGAGGTTAAACCCGCATATCACGGACGTGTTGTGTGGCAGATATCCGTGTACTGATTGGCACAGTCAAGTGGATAACGACTCTGCACAAAAACACTCAGCCGATAACCATGAAGTTGAGCTGCAGGTGTGCTCGTAAGGCACTGAAACAAAAAATGAGGAAAAAATATTTTCTCGAAAACTTCCTGTTGCTAAAGATACCTGTAAATTTCGCGTTATTATCTGACATCAGGCTAGACTCCATGTTACTATGTGTTCATCTGACTTGTGTTGTTGGCCGACAGTTTATGAGGAGCTCCTGAAGAACTTTTGCAACAAATAATTAGAGTTGATGATATATCGCTGGAGAACTTAACTGTTTGCTAGGTTCCCACGTGCGTTTAACTTATGAAAAGATTACTGGCTTTCGCTTGTGCGTAGAGCTGTTACCCTATTTGACTGAGCCAATAAGAATCCCATTATTGTAATATTCGATGTATGTTATTGGTCTGCAGACATCTACGTTGTGTCAGACATATATCACCCAACATTACATGTCGCAAGAAACCGCAATGTTTTCAAAGCTATGTTGGCACAACAAACTTTCGCGATATACCATCGTCTCTATCAATGATATAAGCTCAACTGTAAAGTACCTACCATCCTTAGAGACACTGGAAAATCGCGAAAATGTTTAAGATAGTCTCCAATAAACTGTATTATATAAACCGTGACACGTGTGAACAGTTTTGGGAAGAGTCACACACGCTGTGTGTTCAAGCTGTGCAGTTCTAACTGGGTTTGTTGTAGAGAGAAACAATGTTTCAAATAAACCATAGATAGAGCCAGTGATTTTTGTTGAAAAGAATTCCGCAACAACTTGTTTCAATGCCTTACGTGCGCACCGACAGCACTGCTTCGTAAATATTGGTAAAATATAATTGGAAAGAGGCGTGGCTCATATGACTGCACCAACCAGAACGACGTTACCGGGACATTACGCGTCCGTGATTTGCTGGTAGGACCACGAGACGCCGAACGTTAAATACTTCCAATCATCGACCATGAAGCAGAGAAACATATGTGCACATAAGGCATTGAAACAAATTGATGCAGAATTCTTTTCACCAAAAATCACAGGCTCTAACCATAGCCAATGTCTAGGGGCCGGAAAATTTCACCGATTCAATTCGTTTTCCAATGCATATTCAAGCCACGTCTATTCGTTCATTGTATGTTGTTCCACTGAATAGAAGCTGATGGACAAATGGTCAGGGCTTGAGTATGCACAGAGAGGTGCATTCTAACATGCAGGTCCTTGAATCCGCGAAATTTTCCGGCCTCTACCAATGTCGATACGAAATATTAAGTTAGAATTATTTATTGGTTTGTGGCCATACGCCATTGCTCATGTTTTGCTCATCAAACCTGTGTTGGATGACAAATAATAAAATAATATATGTATAAAACACACACAAAAAAAAGAAAAAAAGCAATCCGAGAGGATTTGTCAGTTTTTTATAGACAACAACGAATTCTGGAGATAGAATTCAGTCGAATATCGTGACACACCCCGACACAGAGGACAGACACAAATATAGAACCAGATTCCCAATATGAAAAAAGATGGAAATTGACAAACAACAATGAACAGTGGACAACAAACAAAAGACAATAGACAACACAACACAAGTAAAACCAATATTCAGTGTTATGTACAGCATGTTGGAGCCTAGCAAATAGTAAACTATTCCAGCGATTTTCCAGTGTCTCTAACTAACCTATTAATGCGGGCGCACAGAGATACGAGGCACGAAGCCTGTGAGGTCACAGCGTGTCTTCGGGTGATCATAGGCGAGTAGACTCTATCCTGTTGCATTACAATGACGCGAAATTTGTAGGCCTCTACCACAGAATATTCAGGGATACAGAAGTGAAATAGCCGGTAGGACGGAGAACTCAGTCGCATACGCTAGAACAAAATGGCTTCGCTGGCCAGCATCATGGCGGAAACGCCTACTGCCAATCAGCGTCAAGTGACTGTCCTGATCGGCGGGGCGTTAGTTTACCTAGAGATCAGACCATTGGGGCCCAAAAGCCTGGGTCTCAGAGTGAAGAGACTTGGGTAATGGAAAAGGACGCGCCTAACGACGGTCAAGGAAAAAAAGGGACGCTCAACCGGGCCGTAAAATTAAACAATAGCAATCCTAGACAATAGTTTTGGCCAACTTTTTAAACAAAGTTGTTTCAAGTGTTACGAACTTCTGAGGCACAATCTCTGACACCGGAACCTCGTGCATTTAACTGCGGTGCAAGAGATCACGCACGACGAATGAGTAGTTTTGGATGAATATTTACTCATAAAGTTGCAAATACCATCATCTAGGATTGTAATTGAGTATTTTATCCATATTGGCTTCGAAAAAAGCGTGGGAATCAATTGATGTTTTCAGCGTTTATTTATCTACCACGCACTCTTAAGTACTCTGGCTGGAAAACCCACACGTGCCATGCAAATTAGGTAGTACTACGGGCGACCAAATAGCCCAAGGTGAGGTTCTCTCCTGCGTCTGGTCTGGGTCGGACTCGTAGTGGTGGTGGTTGCCCATATACTGGGCAGACCTGGAGAGGACCATCATCTGTGACAGGTCGAAGAGTTGGTTACCAAAGTGCCCGGGAGCAGACCCGGTGAGTCTGTTAGGGGTTATATGGGCCTCGACTACAACCAAGAGGTGGCTCAGCTGAGGATCTCAGTCCGTGGGGCATAAGAGTGGGCGAGATCTTAGGATGGGTGGCCCTGGACCCTCTCGCTAGTCTATGCTACTGCTTTGGAAGATGGTCGGAGGCGCAGTTCAGTGTTCCACCAAAGGGTTTGGTGGTTCCAACTGGCTGTTACCTGAAGTCCACTGAGTGGTAGAGCGTGATCTCTCCCCACGACTATTGGGGCCGGGCACCGGAATGGCCTTACGCGTATGTATGTACAGGATGTTTAAAAAAATTTGTAACTGAATTGCTGACACGTCCATATACTATACGTATCACAGGTTATGTAAACAATAGCACACCATGCCCGATCTTGGATGCTGTACTGAGGTATGTCCAAAGCCTCTCAGGTAGCTCTGCAACAAAACCCGGAATTATGTTCGTACATATTGACTATTGGTTGATATGTTTCAGTTACAATTTTTTTGGAACATCCTGTATGTCCTGCTTGCCAGTAGTCAGGCCAATAGGAAACCTGCCATTACATGCAAGAGTCAAACAGTTACGGTGCTGGTATCAAAATAAGCCGCCATGTCATTTCACGTCTGTATTGCTATCTAGTCTGTGACTGCACTGAAGAAGTTCATAAGAGGCCGGTGACAAAGCTCGCAATTTGAACCATTCGGACTTCACAGTCAGGCTGTGCAAGGAGCAATATAAACGTGAATAAACCCTACACGGTGGAACAGTTCTGGATGACCTTGTAAGACTATGACGTCAGCAACCAGCCGCCTTTGTCGACAGATAGCAGAGTGTGGACTCTAGGGCCACGAACATTTCGCGAAAAGAATTCTGCCCCAGTTTGTTTCAGCGCACACATGCAGTTGTGCCTCACAGTCAGTGATTGGATGTTTTAGCAACACACAACTTCACACCTCTGGCGTAAATTGAATGGCGTTATGCAGAAAGAGACCATCCCTAGAGATGATGATATATCGCGAAAATGTTTTGTGCCAACACACCCTTGAAATAACTGTAGTTTCTTGCAGCACACATGATTTGATGATACACGTCTGACACAACTTGGCTGTCTGCAGACCAACAGCAGGAATCAAATATTACAATAGCGGGATTCTTATTGGCTCAGTCAAATAGGGCAACAGCTCCAAGTCATAGCTAAAGCTAGTAATATTCTGGTAAGCTGAACGTGGGTTGAAACTCAGCAGACAGTCAAGTTTTCCCGCGATAAACCATCATCTCTAACCATCCCACATTTCATAAAGTAGAACACAAACAATTATTACTTAAATATCATTTGTTATTTTGTTAATTAACACATCTCATTTTCAAATAACCTATATCTGCTTGAGTTTGGTTGCTTAGCTACTGAAGTTTTAATGTATACACTCTAAAAAATAGTTTGTAAATTTACCAGACGTGGGTATAGGAGCGCTAAGAAAGTAGAATAGTTTCCCAGACATCCATGGTAACACTCCTAAACCTAATTATAAAACAGTCAAATGCATACTAAAGTTACCAGACTTATATTGTAACAACTGTAAAAGTTTGCATATTTACAAGACGTAAGTTTGGTAACTGTCCCATACTGCGTCTGGGATAATAACATCCTAAATATTTTAGGAAGTTTTTTTACAGTGTACTATTTCAGGAGCTTGTTTTTTGCCTGTCCTTTACATTAGTGGCTTGGATGACTTCTGCATAACACCATTCAATTGTGTTTCGTATACAGAAATGGAAGAAATAATTTACACTCGAAAATCATCGTACAAACAAACTAAAGAGTTAATATGTTTTAATGGTCACTTTCGTGGAATGCCAAGTTTTAATAACAGAAACAGAAAACACTCAGTTACGACACGAATCCATACTGCCTGTGCTTTTAAGAACGTATTATATCAGCAGTTCTTTTATCGCCACGTAAACAGACATACATAATTACGAATTCAAGATTTAACACCGGCCTATTATCATTACTACAACACCTAACCCCCACGCCCCGTCCCTTGCGCACCAAAGTCATTACAACGGCAGGACATTTTATTAAATCCTATTGATTATTTTTAACAGTTTAGTGATTAACGCACAACGCAAGGGTAACGACATGCTAGAACCTCGCGGTAAGGGCAAAATAATTATTTGTAGGGAACCCCTGACTTTTTGGGTAAAGAATTTTGCAACAACTTGTTTCAATACCTTACGTGCACATCTATAGTTCTGCTTCATGGTCAAATACCCGAGCACATTTCTACATAAACTGACTCTACGCGCTCTTGGAGTGTGAGTGCGATGTGCATTTGTCACATAAAAATATTAAAATATACAGGATGTATCGGTACAGCGGTTACAAACTTTCAGGAGAGATAGAGTACACCCAGACGATGGTAAATCACATAGCAATGGATGGTTGGAAACACTTTACTGCGACACAAAACACAAGAAAGAAATGACACGAACAAGAGGAGAAAACATGTTTAACATTCTTAAGGGGGATTGATCCCTGTTAGATCGGTTTTACGGTTTTTTTTATAAATCAGGGGACAGACAAATTTGTTTTACTTTTTTTAACGCTGACAAGGCATCGCATAGTTTATTGTTTCATTCACTTTTTGGAATCCATATGGCATTGTTTCTATTAATTTTGTGGCCTGTGTAGTCGCTCCCGTAAATAAAGCTATTTTTCCTTTTCAGCTGTTTCCCGTTGCAAAATAACGAATATATAGCGGTTCCAAAAATTACAGAAAATCGATTAAGTTTGTATCTATGCCCTGTCGTGAGAAACATTTTGACACATCGATTGGAACAGAAGTTATCGAGAAGAAATGGACAAATCCAAGGTGGTAGGAATCAATACCCCTTAACACAAAAAAATAACTAAGAAAAAAACATAAAGAGACATGAATCGTCATCACCAGCCAAAGACTTCCCAGCATTTTTGCTGTGTTAGAATATATTAATAAACATGTTTTCTCCTCTTGTTAGTGTCCTTTCTAGTGTTTTGTGTCGTCACTACCGCACCAGGAAAGTGTTTCCGACCATGCATTATTATTAGAGATGATGGTTTATCGCGGGAAAACTTGACTATTTGCTAGGCTTCAACATACGTTCAACTTATCAAAAGATTACTGGCTTTTCCTTGTACGTGGAGCTACTGCCCTATTTGACTGAGCCAATAAGAATGCCACTAGTTTAATATTTAATGCACGTTATTGGTATGCAGACAGCTACGTTGTGTCAGTGTTTTCAAGGCTATGTTGACACAAAACATTTTCGCGATATTCCATCATCTCTAACCATCATCTCTAATTATTATGTAATTTCCTATCGTCTGGATGTATTCTATCTATCCTGAAAGTTGTAACCGCTGTACTGATACACTCCGTATATTGTAACGATTGTAATGAACTCTTGAAGGGTCTTAAGGGCATGGGCCCGAGTTTCTCAGCTTTCGAGATAATTATTATTCTAAACCCGGACAAGCGCAGTTAACATAAAATTGTTAAGTAACTTTGTTGCAAATTCGTTTTATTATGTAACGTAATATTTCGACACAAACGTTACATATATTTGAGCTAATTTATAAATTCAGTGTGAATTTCGTTAGCTAACTAATTAGCTATATAGTCATTCTGTATTTTGTTTCGACAAAATCAGAATACACAGTTAAAACCTGTTATAACAATGTTACAAGGCGATTTTACGATATCGGCTCTCGTTTGATCTTTAACAAAATTCAGCAACTCGGGCCCAAGCACACAAACGACGTCCAAAGACAGCTCAACTCGACCGCCCTGTGTCCACAAGCTGTAAAAAGACGTGTTGCACTCGCAAACAAAGCCAGCTTGATTTCTCATGTTTTTGATGGCTCAACTCAAGGTGTGGCTTTATCTCCTCCACATTCTTTATCGTTCCAGGAAATGACGGAGGATTGTTTAAATTTGTGAGTATGTCTGGTGTCCTAAGGCAAATTTATGTGATGGGTGAAAAGGGTGGAGGGGAGGAAACGCAAGGCAACTAACTCAGACTTTGAAGTTCATGCCCGCAACAGCATCCAACAACTTTATAAATATAGTTTGGGAGAGGGAGGATGAGTAGGATTAGGGCTACATGAATTTCAGAGGACTTCGCCGAAATAACCGCAAAACATTTTGTAATAATAGACCTCACCAAATTTTACTGTGGCGACCACAACAATCGGGGACCTGAATTCCAAACCATGCTAACTCCAAACTGTAATAAATATCAATGAAAAGTCATATCTTCTTCGTGTGCATGTATATCTATCTTGAATTGGTTACTAATCAAAATACAATAATTTTCCTGTGGTTAGTAACATATTTAGGATAGAAGTTAATGCACACAATGAAGATATCTCTATTAGCTAATTCTTAGATCTTTGGAGTTAGCATGGTTTGGAATTCAAGTCCCTTTGCTGCCCCAAGTAAAGTTATGGAGATACTAAATTTTTTTTTAAACCACGATAAAAAAAATTGTGAGGTCCGTATTGGCAACATATTTTGTGGCCACTACAAGATGTGAAGTAAAAAAGAAAAAAAAAATACCAGCGGAAAGATGAGTATGTAACTTCGTGCCCAAGTAAAAAAGTAGAATTTTTCAGGTCTCTGATAATTAGAGACGATGGTTAGAGGTACGTCAATTTCGCGGATTCATATGGCAGTAGCCTAGATTGCTGAGTCCTGTACATGCTCTGGATACAGTCGATTATTCATTGGCTTACAACATTACAAACGATAGCTTTATGAATTATTTCCTTATTTACTACTGGCTTGCAGCAGTCAAATGCGTTTCGTGACAGCCGCCAGCTAATCACACACGTGATTATGAAGTATATATTTTTGGCGTTCAACCTGACCTGGAATGTATTTGCGAAACTGACGTACCTCTAATGATGGTACATCACGAAATTTTTTTTGTGCGACATACCTTTGAAAACACTGAAGTTTCTTGCAACATGTATGATTGGATTATATGCGCCTGACACAACGTAGCTGTCTGCAGACCAATAGCTGGCATCAAGTATTACAATAGCGAGATTCTTGTTGGCTTATTTAAATAGGCTAACATCTCTACGCTCAAGCGAGAGCCAGTCATATTTTTGGAGAAAAAAACTTTTTGGTACTTAAAAGTTCATATAAGCAATAACTAGGGCCACGATTTTGTCGCGAAAAGAATTTTGCCCCACTTCTTTCAGTGTCTCTCGTGCACATCGGCAGTTCTGTTTCAAGGTTATTGGCGCCGTGTCTATGTTCAGACACGTTTCTCATTTGATTGCACCAATCATAATAAGATTATTGTGAGTCTGTACGTCTACAATTTGCCAAGACCAGTGAGAGTAAAGTCATCCAACCACAGACGATGTAGCAGAGTTGCAGGTGTGCACATGACGCATCGAAACCAAATGTTGCAAAAATCTTTTCGCCATAAAATCGCGGCTCTAGCAATAACGTAACTGCTAGTAATAATACTGAAGTGATAAGTTACAGACAAAAAAACCGAGTTTAAAAAAAAGTTCTGAAAAAAAAACTTTTTGAAAATTCAAAATAATGCGTGATGCAAAAATTACTTGCTTCCCTTACATATAAGGAAGTTTCCCATCTCGTATTTTCCTTATTTTGGTGCGTGTTGCACAGACCGTAAACGCTCTGTTTAGAACTACGCGTATTTTCCTTGTGTCCGACACAACGCCGTGCTTATATACAACAATGGGTGTTTACAGATGCCTTCACACGCGACGAGTCACGCCAGAAGCGACCGTTGTTTTTCTACCACGGCGTTCATTTCAATACGTAGCGTCGTCACGCCTTCGTTGGCCGTGACTGCAATGTTCACCCACTCGGCAATATAACGTGTGTGTGCACTGCGATATAAAAACTGTTGTATGAATCATGGTTTTGTAAGTAGAGCCAATAATTTTTGTTGAAAAATGTTTTGCAACAACTTGTTTCAGTTCTCCATGTACAGCTCTGTTTCTTGTACGTGAACTGTTACCCAATTTGACTGGGCCAATAAAAATGGAAAAGATCACTTCTACGACCTCGTCATTTCGCCGAACGTTTCCCCTACTCTTCCCCTTACTCCCTCCACGAACCTCTCTGCACACCTTCTCTAAAAATGTTCTGTAAACACTTCTTACCCTCTACAAAACCATACGCACAGCCTGTTGGCATCCCTTTACCCTGTCCATAAACCATATGCACCGTTAATTGGTGCTTATGTATCGTTCCTCCCATTGGCTACCACGAGACGTGAAGAGTTCGTACACCAGACATAAAGCCGAAACCCCATTGGTAGGGACCCTTGCTATTCGAAAAAAAAAAAGCCTCAATTTGTTTCCGTGTCTTACGTGCACACCTGCAGTTCTGCTTCGTGGTCAGTGATTGGATATTTTAACTGTCACGAGCCTTGGGATTCTACCGGCAAATCACAGACGTGTGGTGTTGCATGAAAGTTTTTGTAATTGGCTCAGTCAAATGAGATACGGATCTTCACACAGACACGCTTCCAATAACCACGAAGCAGAATTGCATATGTGTACGTAAGGCACTGAAACAAAGTGGGGCAAAATTCTTTTCGCGAAAAAACAGGGTCCCTACCTATTGGACATAGCATCCTACATTCGTGACCGCCCCGCATAACTCCCAGCGTAGTGGAGAGAGGAAAATATAATCTGTCAACTGACGAGGTCGTAGAACTGACATAGCTCCAAATAAAGAATCCCGCTAATGGTATTAATGCCTGTTATTGGTCTGCAGGCAGTTATGGAGTGTCAAACGTGTATCCCCCAATTATACATACCACAAGAAACTACAGTGTTTTCAAGGGTATGTTGGTTGAAAACATTTTCGCGATATACCATCATCTCCATCCATCGTTATTGTCAGAGTGTCTTTTTCAAGAGATGTTTTTATTTGAATGTGCTAACCAGAACAAGGTAACTGAGACACAACACACACATGATTTGCGGAGAACCACACGATGCTGAGAGTTAAAAATACCCATTCACTGACCATTTTCGCTCAAATCTCGCACCCCTAACAATCAGTACAGTCATTTGGGGTAACTTTGTACCATTTTGGGGTAACATTGTACCACACATTTTATATTATGTAATATTTTTTGGCCTTCAACATTTACGCAGATTTCATTACTATTAGAGATGGGGAAATTCCGCAAATTCTATTACCTGCATATTAGAATCAAGTATCCTATGCATACTCAAGTCCCAACCATTTGACCACTAGCTGCTACTCAGTGGAACAGCAAACAATGAACGAATAGACAGAGCTTGAATATGCATAGGATATTTGATTCTAACATAAAGGTCATTAAATTCGCGAAATTTCACCATCTCTATGCATAGGATATTTGATTCTAGCAAGCAGGTCATTGAATTCGCGAAATTTCACAATCTCTAATTATTAGCAAATGTATTCACCAGGAACACAACTGTATTCATAAAATCTTAGATATGTAATTTGAAATTAAACTATGCTGGTGGTATAAAGTTGCCCTGACCGGTACAAAGTTACCCCAAATAATTGTAAGCGGCGGATACAATAAGACGCATGTCATGTTTCAAACCTATATGCAGAAAACACAGCTTAAATCGAGTCACAGTTACGTCTCGAAGAGTTTGATTATTTTATTACTTCATTAAAAAACATGTTTTGGCTGTATACCTGCGTATTCTACGAGCACGCAGCGGGTAAAATCAATTCAATGAACCTGAAATTTGGAGGTCGTGTAGCTGTAAGGTCACGTGGCAAGGTCAACGCTGCTTCGATCATTTATGCGGGCGCGCGGAGTTCATTGACTTGTATTTGGGAACGGCGACATATGTCAGCTCGCCACTGTGACGTGTCTCGATTGTTTGCCGTCCAGGTGGCAAAAATATATCCTACGTATGGTTAGGGCCCGGTAGTCTTCGCGAAAAGACTTTTGCAGCACTTTGTTTCAGTGAGTGCCTTACGTGCGCACTGCATCTCTGCTTTGTGATCAGTTATTGGATGCCGTAACATACAACGTCTGGAGGTTAAACCCGCAAATCACAGACGTGTTGTGTCACAGTTATCCATGTACTGATTGGCACAGTCAAATGAATTATAACGCTGCACAAAAACACTCTGCCAATAATCATGAAGTTGAGCTGCAGGTGAGCACGTGAGACACTGAAACAAAGTGGGGCAAACATATTTTCGCGAAAACTACTGGGCCCTTTGTATGAAGCGTGTATCCGTGTGCCAGGGTTTCAAACCCCGGCTGCAGAGTTACGACCGATTGCTAGGGAAAGGAAAATTTCGCGAATTCAATGACCTGCACGATAGAATAAACTATCCTATGTATACTCAAGCCCCGACCATTTGTCCACTAGCTGCTACTCGGTGGAACAACAGACAATGAACGAATAGACGAGGCTTGAGTATGCACAGTACAAAGGATTCTAGCCTGCAGATGATTGAATTCGCGATATTTCCCTGTCCCTGCTGATTGCACGTAGGCATCTTCTTGTCCTGGAGGATGACATGAAATGACGGCCCCAGACTAGAGTGGTGCCGGAATGAGTAGGGCGGGTGAAAGCAGAAATCCCCGAGAAAACCCGCCGACCAGCGGCATCGTCCGGCACGATTCCCACATGCGAGGTGGCAAGCAGAAGACGTCACGAATATTACACGCGAAAGCGCTTGAAAAAAAAAACAGAATGATATTATAGTCTTACGCTTAAAACATGTGTTTATTTTTAACTATTCTTACAATAATGGGATAAAGCCTATAAGAACTAAATTAATTTCCAGGTAATAAGTATGCAAATGTTGCTGAATCGCTGAAAACCCACAATAAATCGAACGACTTAACACAAAAATAAGCAGAAAAGAAAAAGAAAAGCCAGTTCAAATCATATTTGCAGTTTTTTTTTTCGTTTTAAAAATTGGCAACACTAAGAATAATATAATATTTTTTTAATTTTTTTTCCATATACATTATGTTAGATAAAACATACTGCAAACACTAAAAAAAACTAATTTTTTATTTAACTTAAACAGGGTTGGTGTTATGTAAATGAACTTCAAGACGAAATATGTTACACAGATCCAGATATTTAATTTGAAGGGGAAAAAAATCACAATCGGACCATTGGGATCAGAGATGCAGCCAATTCCATACATCCGTAAGTCACCATGTTTAAATGGCCACCATTTTTAAAAGTTACTTACTTAGAGTGTCAAAATTGCCTTCTTGTCTTCCCCGCGTTATAGGGAATCACTGACGTAAAGGATTTTTGGTACCTTCATTTTGTACCAAAAAAACTGTCTGGCCCACGGACTAACAATGTGAAAACACGTTGTTATACTGGAGTTTTTATGAAGTGCTATCTCATTGCATATATTTGCGTTGTGAAGAGAATTAGTTTTATTTCATGTTATACAAAATTTCCAACAACGAGGTATTCGGTTGAAATATATAATAAAATAAATATTCATAGCTTGAGAAGTAAATAGGAGTATTTCTGCGGCTTGTTGCTTAGAGCAACTGCACATTTGCGTGTTTATTAGCAGTGTGTATTTGTGCTGTGGCGTCTCTCATTTGCCAATCAGAGTGAGGTTACTGCGACACCATACGTCTGTGATTTGCGAGGAGAATCCCAAGACGTTGAGAGTTGAGAACATTCTATCTGAACGGAAAAATTCGCGTATTAATTGACCCCGTAGGTAGAGCCCACGATTTTTCGCGAAAATAAGTCTGCAACACTTTGTTTAAATGCCTTATGTGCACATATGCAGCCCTGCTTCGTGGTCAATGATTGGTTGTTCTATTAGAAACACATAACACCTGTACCTACTAGCTACCATTAGCAGTGTTTTAAGTCTGGAGTCTAATTATAAATACTGTATTTATAACAATATACAGGATGTTGCAAAATTCCATGTCAATATTCTAGGGAAACAATCCTCACGTGTAGAGGAACAAAAATTGTTATGAACACAGGTCCAGAAACCCACCGTTTCTGCGCTACAGTTGGCAATACATGACGTATGGTTAATAGCGCGCTGGCAGGATCATGTTGCTGTGTCACAGTTGTTCCTAGTGTCTGTGTGTTAGTGGCGTAGTGTGTGGCATGGTAACATGTTATGTAATGCTGTAATGATGCCCCGCTACAACATGATCCAACCATACGTCATGTATTACCAATTGTAGCGCAGAAACGGTGCGTTTTTGGACATATGTTCATATAACACTTTTTGTTCCTCTACACGTGAGGATTATTTTCCTAGAATTTTGACATGGAATTTTGCAACATCCTGTATTGTATTCAATGTTAATAAAAATGCAAAAATAAATACTTGTAAAAGTCTAAAATAGGTAGATATTGTATTTTTTTTACACTCATTATAATTTCATTCCCAAGTAAAAATTTTCGGCACCACCAGCCCGGGGCAGTCTGCCTCCCCCTCCCTCCCCTAGAACTGCTTCTGTTCGTACAAATATATTGAAACAATAAAAATCTTCGTTTAATTGTTCACTAAACTTTCGACTGTCTCCAGCAGATAGAACTGTTTGTCTCGAGGACTTCATACCACAAGCACGTGGGAGCTTGGCTCATAACGGCAGGAACGTGACGGTCACGCACGCGTACTCTTGTAGGCCGGAGCGCTTCTATTATTACTCTCCAACTACCTGTGTCCTTGTGTGCTCATATCTCACACCGGGTTTCACTGCCCTCTGGCGAGAGCGCCCAGCACTAGTCAATCCCAGCAAGTCTGACCTGATGTACGAACAGTGTTGCTACACTGTAAAAAAAAGTTAGTAATATTACTCTCATGTGTATGGTAATATTCCCAAACATTGAGAGGGAAATCTGATTTCCGAATATGTGTGGAAATTTTCGCAAGGTCGTCTATTCGCCACACAAACCACTCGGAAGTTTCGCTCGCGGGTTACGTCATATTGTCCTAGAGGACTTGCGCCAATATGTAATGAAAAAGTAGATTACCAGTTGAGTAACTTTCCTAGAAACGTGTTAAGTAATTTTCCCTCACTTGTAGAGGTAATTAGCTTCCATTACATGTAGAGTAAATTTACCATAATTTTTTTACAGTGTAGATATATGAAAATGATCGTATTTTTACGACAATTTGGGTGGTTTACTTATGTACGATATAAAATTGCTGTCATACGAGAATTTCGAGAGCAGAGAACTACTAAGGCACGGTTTCACTCGCCATATTTCATTTTATTAATTTTCCCATATTTTTTTTTAATTCTGAGAATAAAAACGTTCAATATCCGACTATACCGCAAATTCTATTCACTTGTCACTACAGTATAAGCATTGTAACTGAGATAGTAATGTACAGTCAGATCGCAATCAGCCGAGAAAATTGTGAATATAAAAATATTTACCACACAGATTGCGGCGTGATTATATGTGAAGTGCTAAATTTCAATGCCTGTATAGCGGCCGGAGGTAAAAAGAATTTGCAGTGTAGTCGCTCATTTAATATTTTTTTTGTATTAGAATTTAAAAAAAATATATTTAATATGGCAACTGAAACCGAGACTAAGGGCGCGGTCTACCGCAATTTTCATCACCGTTATTTAATTATTAAGTTGTACCAGATATTTTTCCTTATTTTAGACACAAAATGATTAGTTGGTTTTAGTGTAGTCGTTAAAACGGAAACACACAAAATATAACTTTAACAAGCCATTACGCGAAAACTATGAGAAATAAAAAAATTTAATAAGAGCAAAATTTCGTCACATTTTATGTCTAAAATAAGAAAAAAAATATCTGGTACAAATATAAAATAAAAAAACGGTGATGAAAATTGCGGTAGACCGCGCCCTTGCCGGACCTGTAAGGTGTTGTGGTACGCAGGTGCGCGGAAAAAAGGTCATCAAAAGGTGTGGTTCGAGAATTTTGATGCCTTGTGCGGAATTTTTTTCTTCCTTGTACGAGACTACTTCGTTCATGATCTAGCAACCCTGTGTAAGAATTCACTTCACTCCCGTACTGGCAGGGACCTGGCACATTTGCGTTTTAATTTGGGCGCAAGCTAGAATTCAAACAACCGCCCCTTCCTCAATTGGCCATCGACTTATTTGAATCTCCTATGGCCTCATGCTAATACACGTTCGACTTCTCAGGCTATCAGACTTTCGCAGAGTGGTGATATCGTATTCGAGTAGGTGTGTGCAATATTTAGTATGCTGGACGTTAAGGGGCCTCCTTAGATAGGTTGCGTTTGTGTGTTTGAGGCAGGAGCGTTAAGGTTGCCGTTGAGCGACGTATGTAATGTGTTATCGCCTCTCCGTGCAAGCCACTCAGCTGACATGCAGTGCTTTACTATTATACTTTTTCCTATGGCACTTAAAGCGGTGACCACATTATTTTATTTATGGACAGCGTAGTTCAAAGTCTAACGCTTGTGTCTATAGTTGTGTTTTTCGAATACGGTAGTTATTTTTCGAGATACGATAGTCTGGAAAACCTATTTTTGGCCATTTTGAAGGGCCCGAACCCGAAAATGATGTTTCCAATAAACGTGCCGAATATTCAAAACTATAGCGACATAGTTCGAAGTGTGTGTTATTTTCGTAGATATACATATATAATGCGCGTTAAATAGTTTCGTCAAAAAAAATTGCCACAATTCGCTGCAACGCATTTGAAGCGCAGGTAGGAAGGCCACTGTCTACAGCAATTTTCGTCACCGTATTTTTATTTTTGTATTTGTACCAGATATTTTTTTTTTCTTATTTTAGACACAAAACGTGATTAAACATACTCTTATGACATTTTTTTTACCTCTCGTAGTTTTTGCGTAATGGCTAGAGATGATGGTTTATCGCGGGAAAACTTGACTGTTTGCTGGGTTTCAATGCACGTTCAGCTTATCATAAGTTCACTGGCTTTACCTTGTATGTGGAGCTGTTACCCTATTTGACTGAGTCAATAATAATCACGCTATTGTAAAATATTATGCCTGTTATTGGTCTGCAGAGAGCTACGTTGTGTCAGGCATTTATCAACCAATCATATATGTCGTAAGAAACTACAAAGTTTTCAAGGATATGTTGACACAAAACGTTTTCGCGATATACTATCATCTGTAGTAATGGTTCGTCAAAGCGAAAAATTTGCATGTACGGTTTCAAGGACGACACTAAAACCGACTCTCATACCAACCTAAAAAATTCACAGTGAATAAAGATGTCGCAGTCTACAATTTCTCGTATATGAAAACAAAAGTTTTTGTATTGAAATGAAAATACTGAAATTTGAAATAAAAATTTTAAAAATGCAATACATATTTTAAAAATACACAAATATTATACTTTGTTGTTTCATATAAGAGACCGCGTAGCATACAACTTCGTTATTCACTGTGATTTTTTTTCTTTCAGTTTGGTACGTGGGCATGTTTAAGTGTCGTCCTTAAAACCGTAGCACGAAATTAAAAAAAAATTGTAAGGGTAAAATTTAGTTACATTTTGTGTCTAGCACAAAGAAAAATATCTGATACAAAAATTAAAATATGGCTATGAATATAGCTGTAGCCCGTGCTCTTAAGGGCGTTCATGTGCGATAAAGTCATAATTTTATATTTATATGAAATAGTGTTACTTTTGTAGACGATACATGTGTGTGCAGTCTCCTGTTACGAAATAATTTTAGCTGGCGTAGTTTTCTCGTAACGATGCGTCAAAGTCAAAATCTGCATGTTCTTCTGCCATGCCAGTGAAAACATGTTGACTTACGCACCTGAAATAATTCACAGTGAAATAACATACTATTGGCTACGTAATAAAAACATTTGAATAAATCCCACGAACTGGTTTTGTATTTTTAGAAAATTGCTGAATTTGCTACTTTTTGTGTACTTTTGCAATTTTTTTAATTGGGTATATTACGTTGTGGGTTTTTAATGTTTTATTGCATAGCTCATGGGATGTAAGTTCACAGTGAATTATTTTGTTTAAGTAGGTCCGTTGGTTTCCACTATTTGCATGGCAGCGTAAGAAGCAAATTTTGACTTTTACGCACCGTTATGAGAAAACTATGAGGGCTAAAATTGTTTCCTAAAAGTATAATGATCTCACTTGAACACCCTTAAACCATTCACGTGCGATTTAGTTCGCTGCATTTCGAACAGGCCCGGTCGAATGGCACGAGGTTACCGTGCTCTCATTATACTGGCCAATCACAGCTCACCATTTCAATTGTTGGTGTTGTCACCTCTACGGTACACGCCACGCAAGCTTAAACTAGCCTTGCAGCAACGCCATTGAACATAGGGGAATTTAGATCCCATATCCTCACATATTTAGATATGTTTTTTGTGCACATAGTTTATTTTGGTATTGCGATTACAAGACCCGAGAAACCCCAATTATTGATGGCAACGTCCGCCATGTTTTCCACATGCGAAAAATCCGCGACTAACCCTGACAGTGATCGAACCCGAATTAGTGGGAGTACCCCCCCCCCCGCCCTCTAATCTCGGTATAATAAAAATAATACTCGCAATTTGTTCTTGCGTTTACCTAGAAAATACGAGTTTTACGATAAGGGCGGTAACAGTGCCTAGAATGAAGAGTGATGCTATGCGGACATATTAGACACTTGTTCGACAGGCGAAGAATGTAACTGACATTTGAAGAAGGGCAGCGAGGTTAATTTCATGTCGTTCATAGCAGACAGGTTAAGGATGTTCTAGTGCGATAAAATGATAATTTTATAATTTATGAAATAGTGTTAGTTTTGTAGACAATACTTGTGAGTACAGTTTCCGCTTACAAAATAATTTTAGCTCTCATAGTTTTCTCATAGCGGTGCGTCAAAGTCAAAATTTGCTTGTTACGCAGTCATGCAAACAGCGAAAACTAATTTACACTTAAATGAAATAATTCACTGTGAACTATCATCCCATGAGCTCTTCAATAAAGCATTTTAAAACCCACAACGTAATATCAGGAATTTTTTTTAATATGAAAATAGTTAATGATATATATTTTAATGTTTTATTACGTAATCCATGGCATGTTATTTCACCGCGAATTATTTCACTTACGTAAGTCAATTGGTTTTCACTATTTGCATGGCAGAAGAACATGCAAATTTTGACTTACACGCACCGTTATGAAAAAACTATAAGAGCTAAAATTGTTTTGTAAGAGGAAACTGTTAGTATTGTCAAGGTTTCTGTGGGGGAAAAAAATGGTAGAATTTGGGGAAAGAATTTACAAAAGTTTTTAACGCGGGTGTGAGAGCTGAGCATAACTGCCACGAGCCAATACTACCGACGTTGTATCATGTGCTGTAGACAGACCAAGTCTGCGAATGTGTTCATTCATGCATCGATACACACACATAATTACACATATAAAGAATATAAAAAAAACTATATAAATTTTACAATAGGCTAATTTTTGGGACGGTCGCGACATGCCCGACAGTTTAATGGAACAGGGCAGTGTGACGACGGGCTTGAGTGCCAGCTATTTTCAGGGCTAGGAAATATTTGCGAGTTAAATGATCTGCATGCTAGAATCCAATATCCTATGCATACTCAAGCCTCGTCCATTCGTTCATTGTCTGCTGTCTGAATGAGTAGCAGGTAATGGACAAATGGTACGACTTCGGAATACACAGGATAATAGATTCTAGCATGTTGGTCGTTGAACTCGCGAAATATTCCAAGCCCTATTTTTTTACAGTTTTGTTTATTGGGATAGTGAAACATGGTGTAAAATAACTGGACAGTTGTATAAAGACGAGTTGTCTTTCCTTAGCGGCTTATTTCTTAGCTTTGCAGAGATGTCAGAAATATTTTTTTTAATTGTTACCTAATACTCATATAAAAATTTTGCTCCACGCTTTTGACACGGATATGTCATAATTTGTAGCTGAATTTTTTTGTAGCAATGTACTAACGGTTTTTTTAGATTTCGTCACCCAAAGCACCACTGCTTTTCGTGAAAGTAAGCCAAAATGAAGCAAAATATTTTTTTACTGGCGAATGGTACATTATTATTAAAAACGCATCCACAGTATTGTGCATCGTGTGACTGCACACCGTCTCAAATTATTTAAAAGCGTTTGGTTGAAACATATTTGAGTTATCGGCATCAGTCTGAAAAAAAAACTAAGGTACAATCCCTTAAGTTCGATCGTCAAATGACTGGTTACCGAACTATGTGCACAATTGTATGACAGTCAGAATGCAGTTTTGTTTCATTGACACGAAATTCGCGGCAGCTTGAATTTTACGTAAACATTACGAGTGACACTTCAAGAAAATAATTATGTTAGTCACGACTCGTCGAATATCTATCAGTGAGATGATGGCCAGAGATGACGGTTTATCGCGGGAAAACTAGACTGTTTGCTGGGTTTGAACGCACGTTCAGCTTACTAGAATATTACCGGCTTTAGCTTGTATTTGGAGCTGTTGCCCTATTTGACTGAACCAACAAGAACCCTGATAGGGACCCCTGATTTTCGCGAAAACAATTTTGTCCCAGTTTGTTTTAATGACTTATGTGCACATCTGCAGTTATACTTCATGGTTATTGGCAGCATGTCTTTGTGAAGAGCCGTATCTCATTTGACTTTGCCAATAACAATAACGTTACTACAACTTCACAAGTCTGTGATTTGCCAGTAAAACCCCAAGACACGTCACAGCTTAGACGTCCAATCACTGATTATGAAGCAGAGAGCAGATGTGCGCGTAAGTCACTGAAACAAAGTGGGGCAAAATTATTTTCGCGAAAATAGGGGTCCCTACCGATATCGTAATATTTTACGCCTGTTATTGGTCTGCAGACAGCTATGTTGTGTCAGAAGTATATTACCCAATCAGACAAGTTGCAAGAAATTACAGCGTTTTCAAGGGTACGTTGGCACGAAAGTTTTTCGCGATACACAATCATCTTTCAGCAGTTTCGGACAGAAATTGGGCAGAGTTCCCGGCCACACTTGTGTTGCTGTCAACAGCTCGCTGCCTACCGAGCACGAATTCACTTCAATCGCTTGTCGGAGAGACACTGCACTCAGCTCCTGTTACGTCACAGGCGCCATTCAGGGTTGTATTTCTCGCCACTAGAAGGTTCTAGAGAACAGAGCTTTCATCTAAATACATCGCCATTTCCGAAGCCAAACCAGAGTCGGGGTTACCTTGAATCTGATATTAAATTTACACGACAGAGTTCATCGCCTCAAGCACAAAGTGACGTAATTTTTAACACGTGAGCATTTAAGTGATAACGAGTTTAGAGCGTTCCGATATGTTTATTTTACTATCTCGTTCTCTTTAATCTCTGCGATAACGCTTTTGAAAGATTTTGTTGGCAATATAATCACTCTAGAATGTTTCACTGCTCAAAATAGGCACATCACTAAATTAAATTTATTTTGCTTCGGTAAAGGTTTTTCAGTCATGAGTCCGGAAGTTACGCAGCATGTGAGTTATACATGTTTTCATTCATTGTTAAATCACGAAGACAGTTTTGTACATTTCCTTACGTTGGCATTGACTGATTACTACCGCCAATACAATTTCTGTACTTCCCTGACATTTTTACTGACGCATTTCCGATTGAAAGTGTTCCAATATCAACAATGTCAGTGACGGTGAACTAATTTCAGAGATTGAGAACATAATATTTACTGTCGCTTTGTACGAGAAAAAAATTGTCAACAAAAATAAAACAGGTAAAATTACATACAGAATTATGACTGAACGCCGATTTTTTGGACATGCTCTATTACGACCCAGATGTTCGTCAAAGAAAACTAAAGATAACTGAAAGACATAAGCAAGAGTAATCTTTAGTCAACAGGATACACACACAACATAAAATTCCATCAATTAAATCAGTTCAAATAAAACGTTTTATTTTACCAGATTCCATTTATGTTGACTACAGCACACTCTACTAATTTATTATAATTTATTGGTTTGCAGACATACGTCATTGCTCATGTTTTGCTGATCAAAATTGTGTTGAATGACGAGGTATAAAAAGAACAAAAACAAACCAGACATAAAACACACAAAAACAGGAAAAAAAAAAAACAATCCGAGAGGAATTCTGTCAGGGTTTTCTTTATTTATGTATGTTATACAACAAAGAATTCTAAAGGTAGAATTCAGTCGGATATCGACACAACACCCAAACACAAAAGTCAGACTCAAATATAACCAGATTCCCAAAATTAAAAATGATGGAAACAGACAAACAACAGCGAACTGTTGACAACAAACAAAATACAAGAGACAACACAACACAAGATCAAAACATGAGAAATGGCGTATGTGCATAAACCAGTAAATTATAACTGTGAACTACCATTGCAACAAACATTAAAAAATATGATTATTTATTCAGATTTTCCTATTCTGTGCAGTTTTCTTTCACAGACATCTGTACCACAATGGAGTATACATCCATTAATGCAATACCGTTGCAAGACTCTTTAAAAGACTATATACAGATTATGCCGAATCATAAAAAATAATGAAAAAATATTCGAAACTAATAACCAAACGAAAAAAAAACTGAGAAAACTCAAGACACCTGAAAGATAAACAGTGTTACACATACAACAAGAGGACACAACGATGACGTCTCAGGCACAAGAGTAGACACAATGGTGAATACAGGAGAACATAGTATATTTCCTCTTCGGAAGAGCTGTTTCAATTATTCGTAAACTGTTTTTCATTAGCCTGGAACCCTTGATTTCAGCTAAAAGAAATTTGCCTCACACTGTAAAACAAGTTGGTAGTCTTACTCAGGTGTATGGGAATATTATCCTACCTTGTGCAGGTAACCCGGGTCTGAATATGAGCGAAAATTTCCACACGGTAATTTATTCGTCACACGAACGACTCGGAAATTTTGATTGTGCTGCGTGTAAAATTGCCATGAAAGGCCAGCGGAAATATGTAATTAAGAGTTACAATTAGCAGTTATGTAACTTTACTCTGCTATTGTGGAGTAATTTTATCTTACGTATAGAGATAATAAGCTTTCGTTATATGTATATTAAATTAACCTTCATGTTTTTTTTTTTACAGTGCAGCTACTGAATCTCAGGGCGATCACCTGAGGCGCATCAATGTGAAGATGATACCGCAGTGGTTCGCCATTGTCTTCCAAGTATGGGTATGTGGGAACAACACAACACCCAGTTTTCAACCCGGGGATGTAACTGTAAATTTTCTTCCCCGGTCGGGAATCGAACAGACTAGAATCGACAGACCTATGCTACGTGACGTTGTAGATGTGCGTGAATTTCGCATATTCATCTGGCAGCAGTCCACATATATTTCTCAGTCCTATTCACGCCCTGTCCTAAATGTAGTATACATTGGCTTCTGACCGTACAACTAGCACGTGATAGCGCTGTGAATTATTTACTTATTTACCACCGGATTGCTTTAGTCAAATGCGTGCCGAGACAACCGTCCTCCATTCATAGAAGTTACAGTGAAGTATATGGTATTGGCGTTCAACCTGACGTAGAAGATCCGCGAAATTCACGTACCTCTAGTTATAACTAGAGACCGGAAAAATTAGCGGGTTAGCTAACCGGTAGGCTAGCCTGCAAGAATATTTGTGAACTGAAGCAGACGGCATATGGTCATTAGCTGCTTGCTGTTAAAGTGATATACGTCTGTATTAGTTACATGTACATCATTGGCTCAGAGACTTCCAATAGATGTCAAATATGTCAAAGGCCAACTGCGCAAGTGACTCAAAATTACAGTTGATGGAATTCTAGCTTGTGCTCAAATGAAAACA
>PNEQ01110576.1:33008-53355 GCA_003012365.1 Medauroidea extradentata
AAAAAAAAAAAAAAAAAAAAAAAAAAATGCAACATGGTCACTGTCGCCAAAACAAAATATTGCCCCCCCCCTCCCCGCCCTACGAGAAAAACCTGAAATGACGCCCCTGAACAACGTCGCTTGTATTCGCGGCGCGCCAAATTAGCGTGCTGTGTTTTCCTACTACTCTTCTTACTATGGGACTTACAGCGGCGAGACCCTACAATTTTATTTGTGGGAAGTTTGTAGTAGTCCAACGCATGCTTCCAACGTTGTGTTTTACTAATATGGGATCAATTTTTCCAGTTACAGCTGTCTAAAAAAGCCGTTTTATGCAATTTTGAGGGGTATCAAAAATATGTTTCTAATAAGTATGTTGCAGTTTTAAAATTATAGAATCCTAGTTTTAGCCGTGTGTTATTTTCGACGATAAGCGTATTGTGAATGAGCGCAAGACGCTACAACACCCTTCTCGCGCCAGGTGTATAAGCCTCTTAAAAGGATGTTCAAGTGCGATAAAATCATAAATTTATATTTTTATGAAATATCATTAGTTTTGTAGACGATGCTAGTGAGTGTTGTTTCCTCCTACAAAATTTTTTAGCTGTCGTAGTTTTCTCATAACGGTGCATCAAAGTCAAAATTGGTGTGTTACGCTGCCATGCAAACAGCGAATACCAATCAACCTACTTAAATGAAATAAATCACTATGAATTTACATCCCATGAGCTATGCAATAAAACATTTAAAAACCCACAATGCCATATTTTGAATCTTTTTAAAAATCACAGAAGTACGGACAAAATTTACAAAATTCAACATTTTCATAAAATATCACAGTAGTTCGTGGGACGTTTCTTAATGTTTTATTACGTAGCCCGTGGCATTTTATTTCACTGTGAATTATTTCACTTACATAAGTCAACTGGTTTTCACTATTTGCATGGCAGCAGAACATGCCAATTATGACTTTGCCGCACCGTTATGAGATAACTATGCGATATAAAATTGTTTTGTAAGAAGAAATTGCACTCACAAGTATCGTCTACAAAACTAACACTATTTCATACAAATATAAAATTATGATTTTATTGCACTTGAACACCCTTAAGGACGGTGCCTAGCGAGCGTTTAATTTGCATTCCAGTGTCTTCGTAAACAGTTATTCAACGAAACTATTCCACATATGCCCATTTTTTCAATGTACGAAAAGAAAACACACTTCAAATTATGACGGAAGGATAGTTTCAAAGCATCATGTCGATCAGAAGAATCATTTCGGAACCCCTCAAAGTGGCTGAAAACAGCTTTTTCAACCTGTTGTATCTGAAAAACTACCCAAGGGATTCGTGTGAAACTACTCTAGCAGCATGCAATGGACATTGCTTAAAACTTTCCACCAATAAAAAGATGGTGTCACCACAGAAAGTGTCAGTCAGGCGAGTGATCTACGATATCACTGCACGTAGTTTCAGTGTCTTGCTGTAGAGGCGATACCGCACCAGATGAGCCGGTCAACATCGCCCTTGGCGCCGTGCCTCACTCACACTAACACACGGCCACCAGGCGGGTACCTTAAAGTTTCATAGTAAAAATGCCCTACACCAAATGAGTACTTAGTACTTGACTTTACGTTTCCATTATTTTAAGAATTTTGTCAATACACATTACAAACGTAAATATAAATTAACCACAGTTGTAAAACAATTTAGAAATTTTATAAAAACAGAAATATTGTGTTTTAATGAACGATATATTTACTATAAAATATTACATTCATATTCCGAACACAATCCCTAATTAATAAATAATTTACAACATTTAAAATTATTTTCCAGTAAAGCAGAATTTAATGGTGTTATGCAGAATGAGACTACTTCCCACATTTGGCAAAGAAGGTCATAAAAATTGTTACTAAAACATTCATTGTTATTTTGGTAAAAATATATTCTCATTTTAAAATACCCTACCTCCGTTTGACCTTGATTGCTTAGCGACTGAACTTTTAATGTATAATAATTTAGAAGCTTGTTTTTTGTCTGTTCTTTACGTTTGTGGCATGAATGCCTGCTGCATAACAACGCATTTAATTGCCATATATTGATAAAACTTACAACTCACGTACGAATTCTTCAGTACTGCTGTTTACAAGGTTTTCTATTACACTTAAGACATATTTGCTTAAATATTCATGAAATCCTAGCAAGGCAAAATAAAAAAAAATAAAAAAAAATAAATATTTTCGTTATAAGAAGTTAGTAATTTTTTTCTACACTTTAGAGGGTGTTAAGTGGAGAAAAGGGGTGCAATGTGTTTTCAATGAGTTGTCGATATATTTCGAACCCATCGGATTATCATCACGGTTTTCAATGTGACACAAATAGAATATCTTTTACAACGTCAATACGCAAAATAAAGTCATGGTCACACGAGAAACTTCGCCAATTTATTTCATTTTTTATACTTTAAATCAAAATTGTAATTTAAAGACACGTTTCATAAAAATAATTATATATTTTAAACGTTTCATAACCACATTGCTTGAAATTACTCACGTACTTAAAACGCTTCTATGTTATAATTTGTCTCGTAGATTATTAATTAAATATCTATTTCCCATTTGAACTCAGTGGTTTACCCTATTCTTAGCATATTTCGCAGAACTGAGTTCAGGTCCTGTCGTAGTGGATAATTGAAGAGGCCGTTCCAGTGTTTCAGGCGTATGTATGCAACCCGCATTAACGCCCTTATAAATCAAGGCTAATACTACCTTCGCTATAGCAGTAGGAGTATTAAACATATCAACATTATCTTCGCGCTTTATGAAATACATAGTCGTTATTATTTTCGCTGCGTTCTGCAAAATCTAGTATAAAAAGCTGTTAGATTAAAAACCTAATATAAGAAAAAAAGTTTTATACGATTTACAGTCTACCATTTTTTATACTTGACTTCGGCGAACGCAGCGAAAATAACGACTGTGTTTTTGATAAAACGTGAAGATTATGCTGATATGTGTAAAACTCTTATTGCTATAGCGAAGGTAAAACTAGCCTTGAATCATATGGAGGTAATGCGGGTTGCATACATGCGCCTGAAACACTGGAACGACCTCGTAAGTCGGGGCTCCTAGTTTCTAGTTGACTGGTGCAGAGAGCTGTACACAGCGAAGATCTACACTCGGATGAAATACGTATTCAAGTTGTGAAGCAAGTCATCAGTATTGTGCTGTAGCGTGTGTGCAACACCCATCCTTGGTCGAATCGCTGGACAATGTACCGCTCGTTTAACATTCACTCGTTGTTCGCCTCAAGTCTATTGTTCGCAGTGTCGAGATTCTCTTTTTACCCTACTGGCCTGGTTGCAGTTTATGTGTTTATACGTTGATGTATCCTTTTATTGAATAAAGTAGGGTTTCTACGATGTGGCCCTTAACAGTCTTCGTCGGTGTCGAATTACCACCTTTGAGGCGTGGGAACTGCATAGCGATAAGAGCCAGTGTCCCACGCTTGACGAGAAGTATATCGCATCTATTCGCAGTGTGCCAAACTGGCGTGCAAGGTTTTCGTTGTATTCTATTTCCGACTGTACTTTAAGCGATGACCACGTTTTATTTTTGAATAGTATGAAGTAAAAACCAACGCATGCCTCTCGCGTTGCACTTTACGAATTCAGGTAATATTTTCGGAGTCACAGCAGTCTAAAAAAAAACCGTTTCTAGCCATTTTGAGAGGATCGAAAATCATGTTTCTAACAAGAGTGCTGAATTTTTTAAAACATAGAAGCATAGTTTCAAGTGTGTGTTCTTATCGTAGATAAACATAATATGAATAAGTTAAACTGTTTCGCGTAAAAACGAATACGCGTGACACGCTGCAAAGGCATCCATGAGGACTCCTCTTATGAAACGACCCTAGTTAGGAAATTAACACCGTTTAAAGAGTCTGTGTTCATCTTAATTTCTCTAAGAGTATTATATCTACGACAGTACATTTTTTTTCAGGCAAAGACAGAAGTCGTATCTTAGTTACTAGAGTTGAAATTTCGTTACTGGTTATCAGTACGAATATAAAATAAATATGATTTCAGCGAATTATTGTAATATAATTGCCTTTGTTTACAGTACAATTTATTTTGCTAAACAAAAATTAAGCTATAGTAACCTAGATGTATCCTATGTAAATACATTTATTTATCAAAACACTTTAGTAACTTATTTGTTGTGAGTAAACCGACTGAAAGCGAAGTGTGTTTTCATATTTTCTGTCCCCTTTTCTCTTGTACACTCACACATACTCCCCTCAGGTCAATGTCACTATTCTAGGTATTCTTCTGAGACGAGAATACACCCAGCTGTCGCTCATAATTAGAGACACTGGAAAATCGCGAAAATGTTTAAAATAGTCTCCATTAAACTGTATTATACAAACCGTGACACGTGTGAACAGTTTTGGGACAAATCACACACGCTGTGCGTCCAAGCTGTGTAGTTCTAATTGGGCCTGTTGTAGAAAGAAAAAATGCTACAAATAAATGACAGCCAATGTTGAGACAAAACATTCAGTGTTATATATGTCACGTTGGAGCCTAGCAAACAGTAAACCATTCCCGCGATTTTCCAGTGTCTCTACTCATAGTGTACGTCCGTCGGTTGCTTGCTCTGTTATCATCAATTGATTTCTATGCTTTTTTCGAAGCCAATATAGATAAAATACTCAAATGACAATCCTAGATAATGGTATTTGCCAACTTTATAAGTAAATATTTATCCAAAACTACTGATTCGTTACGCGTGATCTCTTGCGCCGCAGTAAAATGCACGAGGTTCCGGCGTCAGAGATTGTGCCTCAGAAGTTCGTAACACTGGAAACAGTTTTGTTTAAAACGTGCGTTGGCTAAAACTATTGTCTAGGATTGCTATTGTTAAAAAACCTACAGTTATAGATCAATGCTTTTAGCGTTGAATTATGTACCACGCCCTTTTAAGGGCGTTTTTTAAGTGGTAAAAATGCATAATTTTTTTTTGTAAAACAATGCGTACAGAAAAATTGAAGTAAATAAACATAATTGACTACATATTCAATATTTCAAAAGAAAATTCAAAAGAATTTCGTTGCGTATTTTTAAATGTTTTACCACATTATCCATAATGTATATTTCAGTGTAAATTATTTGATTTTACTAACCTAAATCAGCTGGTGTTCGTTACTTGTACGTTCCCGTAACTTTCAAATTTTAATTTTGACTCGCTACTATGGGATAACTACGAGAGGCAAAAAATTTCCAGGGTGGAAAATAAGTAACGTCCACAAAACGAACACTATGTCAAAAATCAAAAACTATGCAATTTTGCCACTTGTACGACGTTAGTGTGTAAAGATGTGCGAAATTCACGTTAATTTCTGCCATCAGACTAGAATCCAAAAGGCTGTAAGTTCGTTCAACATCTCCCGTTGGCCGACAATGTCGGGGTCTTCCGCGGGGATTCTTCTCATCAGAAATTGAAAGCACGCTTTGGATTGACCAACCTCCTTGTAAAGCGGTCAAACATATATATGGCATATAGAAACTAGTGGCCAATGTAACCACAGGTTAAACACTGGTATAGGCTATACATGTATGTGGATTCTGATAAGTTATCAGGTAATAACACGAATTTTTCAGGTCCCTATTAACGAAGAATGCATAAAATAATTTAGTAGATAGTGAATGTGTGCTTAGTGTGTTAATTACCGGCGGGTATAGTGTGAACCTCGAGAGTGACTGAGTGAAGAGATTATAGCCAACACTTAACATACAGGTCTTGAGTGATGGTGAGGAGATACATGATTTGATTACGCGGCAGAACAGGAATAAGAAAGACGAGTGAACCTGTAGATACCCGAGTAAATCTGCCGACCAGCGGCATCGTTCGGCGCGATACCCACATACGAAAATCCGGGGACCGACCCCGCCGGGAATCGAACGCGATTCTTCTTGGTGAGAGACGGTTGCTGTAACCCCGGTTCCAATTCGTGTAACTTCCGCAGTTGACTCTAAATCAGACAAATTAAGAACATAAAAAATTATATGACTCATCGTGGCCTAAAACATGTTCATAGTCCAAATGCCATACCTGTACTATAAGAAGGCAAGGTAAATACAGCAGAACATGTAGTGTAACTGCGAATCCCACACTTTTTCTTCTCAGAATTTAATAACAGTGGACCTGGAGCGAGAGCCGTGCTGTAACGTGGCACGAAAAGTATTGTTTTCTTGTATAACTATTAAACATTTTTCTAATGCGTTTATCCACGAAAAGAAGACACACTTCAAACGGTGTCCTATGGTTTCAAAAATGCCCTTCGCTTATTAAAAACATTATTATGAAGCTTCTAACAAGTGGTAAGAATTACTTTTTCATGTTGCTTTAGCTTAAAAAATGTCAACAGTAATCGTAAAACAAAGACATAAAAACCTGCATTAGACTTTACCACATACTTTCCACAAATAAAATAACAGGGTCACTGTTCGAAGTCCCGTTGAAAAACATTGTCTACGAAAACATTGCATGCTTCACGCCTAGAGGCGATGAGGTGATTGATAGACGGGTTATATAAGACTTATCGCCTTCCCCGTTTCCGTGCCTTAAACGTAAAAACACTAAGGCCCACTAACTCTTAATGGCTTGCTTGTACCTTAGTTTTTTTTCAGACTGGTGCCAATAACTCAAATGTTTTTTTTTAAATCAATAGCTTTGAAAAAATTTGAGACAACGTACAGTCACACAATGCACAGTGCTGTGGATGCGATTTTAAAAATAATATATCATTCGTCAGCAAAAAAAAAATATAATAAATATATATATATATTCTTCAATTTGGCTTATTTTCACGACAAAAAAAAATGTGTTTTTTGTGTGACGAAATAAAACAAAGTTCAGTACACTGGCACATAAAAATTCAGCTACAAATTATGACATATTAGTGTCAAAATTATGGAGCATGATATGAGTGTTAGGTAGCTATAAAAAATGTTTTCGAAATCTCTGCAAAACTAAGGAACAAGCAGAATCTCTTCTGCGTCTACTCCTCTTCAAAGTGCGAGGTAAATAACATGTTTTCGAACTGGGCAGGTGAACCTCCTGCGAAATAACGTGGGTATAAATAGTGCCACAATGAGAGGAGCAGTGGGGTATGGTTTGGACGTAGTCCCAGGCGCACAGCCGTCAGGGAGGTATTTCTGTCGAGCGAGTTACGTGGTCGCCTCGTCGCGTTGGTACACAAAGCCAGTCCGCGCACAGCTACGCTACCAGCTAGACGATACCAGACAGTTGTGGTGAGTAGGTCTGCTCTGTTAACAACCTGAGTACATTAACAAGCACGCCAGGCAGAGTCGTGTTACAAGTGTCTGGCTCATAGCTAAGGACACCCGATTCTCAAGAAACGGTTCTTTGAACCAGGCTGCTGTTACTTGTGTGCACACCTGCAGCTTGGCTTCGTGGTAATTGACATCGAGTCATTTTGTAAGTACGTCTCTCCTTTGACTGCTCCATTAGAAACGATGAGAGCCAGATATTTTTGGTGAAAAGAATTCTGCAACAATTTGTTTGATTGCCTTATGTTTCTCTGCTTCGTGGTCAGTGACTGGAAGTTTTTAACTTTCGGTGTCTCGGAGTCCTACCCGCTTATCACGGACATGTGGTGCCCTGGTAACATTGTTCTAATGGTTAGTACAGTCAAATGAGCCTCGCCCTCTGCCCTATTAATAGAGACGGGAAAAACTCACTGGTTCACTGACCTGTAGGCTAGCCTCCAAGAACATATGTGTACACTCTAAATCTGAATTAGTGAAAATTCACTGATTCACGCAGATGGATGGAGCAGTTTCAACAATTTGGATTAGTGAAAATAGTCACTGATTGATTAGTGAATATTCACTTATTTCCTTCAAGAGTGCCAACATCTCACAAATGAATCAATGGATATTCACTGTTGTTCCAGTTGTTTTCAAAGAACAGTTTTCACTTAATGAATTAGTGAAAAATTACTGGAAAATCTGTGGACATTCGCTTATTAACTTGTGGAATGTTGGGACTGTTTATAGGAATCAGTGACTAGTCACCGATTTCACAGTGGCTCCTCACTGATTCAATTTGTTGAAAATGCTTCATCCATCGGCGTGAATCAGTGAATATTAACTAATTCAGATTTAGAGTGTATGACTGGATTTATTTGCTTGGACATACTCCATTGCAAAAGTATGTCCAAGCAAATAAATCCAGTCATGCACTCCCACTGCACAGTTATTTCAAAGATCATAACACACGTGTATTCAAGCAGACATATTCTGCTGTCTGGCTGCTCGATGACGCAGTGAGATGGTGTATTTTATTATTAGCTCAGTGATTTACACGAGGTGTCATACAAGTCAAGAACCAATTACGAAAGTGACGCGAATTTAAAGTTAGTGGAATTCTAGCATGTGCCAAAAAAACGCGAATTTTTCAGCTCCCTACCTACTATACTCTGCCAATAACCACGAACCATTTGCGCGTGTAGCACGAAAGGCACTGAAATAAGATGGGGCGAAAACATTTTCTTGAAAATTAATAGCTTCGAGACCCGGATATTTTACTAGTTTAACGACCAGCCGACTGGACACCAGAGTTGTGTGTGCTATGTCTTCAGCTAACTGACCACTGGCTGCAGCACAAATGACTGGCCAGCTGAACGTAAGACAAGGTAACGCGGAATTCCGTTACTTTCTTCACGGAGGTTTGCTATTGGTTCAGAATTCTCAAGGACGAATCTCACAAACAAAGATCCGGTCGCGAAAGTAACTGATACATACAATACATAGAAATTTAAATTTTTCCGCAAGTGAATATGTGAAATTTTCTGGTCCATACTCATGATATATAGCGATCTTAAAAATTCGCAGTTTTCATTTGGATACAAGCCAGGATTCGAACAACTATAATGTCTCTTTCGCAATTGGCCTTTGACCAATTCGTAGAGGGTGCTGAACCAATAATAAATAAGCAAATAAATGGAGGCCCAATCGTGTGGCACCACTGTCAAGCAGCGAATAAGGAGCTGCATTCTTGGATGATAGGTAGAGGCGGAGATTTTTGGTGAAAAGAATTATGCAACATTTTATACCAATGCATCACATTCACATCTGCGCCTCAGCTTCGTTGTTATTGGCAGAGTATATTTATACATAGGCGTCACTTATTTGACTGAACCAATGAGAATAAGGTTACCGCGACTCCACACGTCTCTGTTTTGCTGGTAGATCCCGAAGACGTTGAGAGCTAAGGGGTATGGAAAGGTACGATGTCGAGTGGACAACTGGGATACTCAATCATCAATAAAATCTGAACTACTAATTATAATTCGATGAGTATATATTCCCAAGTAGATAGTTTTTCAGCAGACTTTTATCTATGTATCACTATGCTGTATTATGCTTTACTTTAGAGTAAAAAAATTAAAAACTATTTTTTAGGAAAATAAGGGCTTGTGTTCCGTCTTGTATGCTGTGTGCTGGGATGAATTGTCGTATCTCCCTTCTGTGTCCCCTTCTAGCTGGGTGTGGGATGCGGCATCTGGCTAGGGGATGGGAAGTCAGGTTGTGAAGGGGCTCGAGGGTTAGTTGCCAGAGAGCAGAGAAAGCGAACAGTTGTCGATAGCTTGTGACTACTGTACAGGGATGTGTGTGTTTAAATATATAATGAAACAGAAATCCGGCAGAACTAGTTATTTTACAGTCTATTTAGATATGCTCTAACCATCACAAGGTTTAACAGCTTGAAACCATAAAATCTACAAAAATGGAAAACTGTTTTTTTTATATAAATTTTAATGAGATGATATCTAGGCCTAAATAGTGACCGAATTTCAAAAATATTTGTGTTTTCATTTTGAAAATAATTTTAACAGCCGTAAACCTCACGCGCAGAGATTTTCTGATAGTCTACAGATCAGTGAACCTGTGAATTATCTCGCTCTCTAATGATAAGACTTACATCATGGATACCCAAAAACAAAATGCGTTTACAGCGAAACAAGTTAAGTGAAATATAGACAAATATCACTGTATACCAAGCTCAGAAACATGTACAATTGCTCTACGTAGTTTTCCTTTTCCAACAAATTATGAGCATTTTATTGGCTTGTACCGTACTTTCGCACCAAATACAAGAAAACCCACGCATTCCTCACGAGGTTAGGGGATATGTCTCGACAATTACGCAGTTTTGGAACTTTTCGTAATTTATTCTTCTTACGATTCTCTTATCGAAATGATAGGTTTCGAACTCCTGTAGATGTGATTAACTCTCGTGATTGGATCCATGCTAATGAGACTCGTCCTTGAGGTCTGTGATGTAATAATAAACATGTATGAAAGCACTTACTGACTGCCATGATATATTATCAGATGTGCAATTGGGCACTCACTGGAGCTGCAGCCAATTCACAAGTAGCTGAGGACATAGTGTCCACAGGACTGTGGAATCCATCCTGCATGTCGTAGAACCCTCGAAATTTCTACATATACATTTGGATTTCAGATGGTTGAAAAACATTTACGCGAAATATTTGCGATTCATATCAATTACTAGGAATATATAGGGACCCCTAATTTTCGCGAAAATAATTTAGCCCCACTTTGTTTCAGTGACTTACGTGCACATCTGCTTCATAACCAGTGATTGGACGTCTTAGCTCTGACGTGTCCTGGGGGTTTACTGGCAAATCATAGACTTGTGAAGTCGTAGTAACGTTATTGTGATTGGCAAAGTCAAAAGAGATACGGTTCTTCCCAAAGACATGCTGCCAATAATAAACGTGAAGCAGAAATGCAGATGTGCACGTAAGTCATTGAAACAAGCTGGGGCAAAATTATTTTCGCGAAAATCAGGGGTCCCTAAGAATAGGAAATTTCAAGAAAAAATATCTTTGCACCTCATTGTTTCAGTGCCTTACGTGCGCACGTATATCTCTGCTTCGTGGTCAGTGATTGGATGCCGTAACACCCAGCGTGTGGAGGTTAAACCCGCAAATCATAGACGTGTTGTGTCACAGTTACCCATGAACAGATTGGCACAGTCAAATGAATAACAACTCTGCACAAAAACACTCTGTCAATAGCAATAAAACAGAACTGCAGGTCTGCACGTAAGACACTGAAACATAGTGGGGCAAAAATATTTTCGCCAAAAATTCCTGTCCCTACCAATTACCCTTGGTTTGCAAAGTGTTTTTAACTCCAATAAGAACTAAAATGGAAAATCACGAGAATGTTGAATGTCAGGGTCTTTTCTGAACCAGTAGGCCTATAGCGTCTTTCCCCTTGCATTATTGAAGGACGGCTAGTACGGTTGAGCTATTTACAGACAAATCACAAAAGTACAGCAGCGGCGCGCCAGAGTTACATTTTTCTAATTCTGCTACAGGTCAGAAGGATCAGTTAAAAGTTTGTCACAGGGAAAATTTCTGCCGCTTGAGCGCTGGTATCGCAAACTGACCAATCTAAGAGATTTCCTGAATTTTGAGTTACAACAAGTTGACAATTTAAAAAACGAAATTGGTTTATTTTCACTTTAAAATTAAGTTAACTAACTTCTGCCATATCCAAGCCTATTTAAATTTAATTTTAAACTACTACAGTTTTGTATTTTACTGGTCATTTTGCGATAGCAGCGAAACTAACGGCAAAAGTTTTCCCTATGCCAAACTCTCCCATTAGAAAACACATTTACCGTATAAACTGTAGTATAATTAACCTAACTTTGGCTCAGTCTAATGGGGCCAACCTATAACGACAGCAGAACGTCGAACATTAGCCTGCTGCGCTGAAGCCTACGAAACACGAAATTTTTATAAACCAACATCCCTAAGTGTTTATATGTATATGAACACACACGCCAACAAGTCGCTTTTTACTCTGCGCTGCCACGAATACATGCAAGGGCCTGCAACGAGTAGCAAGAACATTGCAACCGCACTAAAGAACACAGTCAGCAGTAAAGCAGGGATAATCCTGAGGAAATCTTCAAGTCTTCGTTATCATCCACCGCGCGGGAAAATTGCTGGGCTGGAAGACTCGCACAATCTGGCGTCTGGCTAGTGCATTCACTTTCTTGCCGGCAGAGTGTGACTCGGAGAAGGGGCCGCTCCGTGGAACGCCGACTTGCGACACCCGAGAAGTGGTTGACCTTTCCTTCCTTTGTGCGGAATCAGACCTGGTTGCGATCATGCTCAGTGGCGCCTGAGCGAGAGAAGTTGTCTTTTGAAAGTCCTGCTTAGGTCCTTAGTTCATAGGCGCACCGAAAAGGGGCGGGGGGCGGTGGTTAAAACACCCCCTGGAAAGGTGTAAAAATTTTACAGAAAAATAACCATTATTCAAAACAACGGTCTTACTTACACTTGTTGCGTAGATTTAAATGTTTTAAATTATATAAGTGTAATTTCCAAATCATCTAACAAAACTTCGGCAGAGAGAGTCCACGGGGTTCCAAATCTCCGTCCATTTTTACCTTACGATAACTGCTTAAATTGCACTGTTTCGCAACTTGAAATCCAAAATTTCCCAACTTAATTGGAGGGATCGGTGTTACTACACAATATTACCAAGTCCGGGACGGCCCCCCCCCCCCTAGACCAGAACACAAATCCTAACTACGGCCCTAACATCCCCTTCCCAAAAAATCCTGGGTACGACTCTTGCCTTCGTTCATTCCATCTCTCTGCGTAACACGGAGTTGTGAGCCAATGGGTGGCGTCGAACGTGGGTACATATTCCTGCAGTCTAATCTGCTGTCAGATAACAACACAAATTTGGAGGTCGCTTGTCATGTCCTCGTACTGAATTATGTATGCTGATATAATTCTTATACGTGTACATGTACAGTGTTTTATTAAGAATTTGGGTTTACTAGAGGTTGTGTAACAATCCTCATGCGTTATATTTATTTCAAAGTTATTACTAGTCAACTGAATAAGTGAAAAAAAAATATATGTAATTGAAGTTTTCCGTAAAATTTTCTTCATTAAATATACAATCTTTCCCAATACACGACCGTAATTTCGGGCAGGAATTTTGAATTAATATTGTTTTAGACAGCGCGAGAAAAGTTAACAAAAACTTAAAATTTTATGCAACAGTAAACAGAAATGTATTAAATGAAGAAATTAATCTTATGTGTAGTGTTGCACTTTGCCATCAAAAGGTTTTCAGTCTAAGGCTCTCCGAGTGCTGGGAAATATGAAGTACTGAATTATGTCGTACTCAGGGTGATACAGATAAGCGAATCTAGTACTATATCGCCTTAACTCTCAAGCAATAAACAAGTGATAAGTGTTTCCGTCTTGCGACGTTAAACTAACTGGACTTTGCGGTGAACCCAAAATGAAATAGTGGAAAAATTTAGACGAGAATGAACAGTTGGTTCTATTTCCGGTCCGAGCAACTTGATTTCTCATTTCCAAGTCATTTCTACAAGTCGTTACAGGAGATTTCTGGAATAATTTCTTAAAAAGGTCATTACTGTTTTATTTCATGTTTTTGATTATCTTTCGTATCATATGTAACGATTTTGCTCTCAAACTCTGTGTAGTGGTCTGTGTTACTTTCGCAAGTCTATTTTGGGACACAGTGGCCATGTGAGAACATGTTAGCAACGTTACAAGAGTATAATTTAATATTTCTGGTAGTCTTGGTGCTATGTCCGATAGGTACAGCCCCGATTTTTTGGTGAAAATATTTTCACACCATTTGGTTTCGAAGAAGTATGTGAAAATATGCAGTTCTGCTTCATGGTCAGTGATTGGATGTTTTAACTTGTCTTGGGGCTATATTGACAAATCACAGACATATGTTGTCACAATAACCTCATTATAATTGGTGCAGTCAGAAGAGAAACATGTATGAACAAAAAACACGCTACCAATGGCCATTAAGCTGAGCTGCTAATGTCCATGTAAGGCCCTGAAAACAAATAGTACAGAAATCCTTTTGCGACAAACTCGCTTCTCTGACAATAGATATATACATAATATGAAAATGTTAGTTGTTTATGTGCTCAGAAACACTACAACACGTTTAAAAGTATATGTAGCGGTAGAAATCTGGGCCAGCACTACCAGTGACAATCTCACTGGGTCACCGTTTATCATCTCAAAGACTACCGGGGATTTTCTCAATCACATATAACCCGGTTTATTGATAAGAATTTGTAATTACGGGCAATGTGTTTAACTAATAAGACGAAGCCTTTGCAAATTTCAGGTTAGGAGGCTTATCACCAATGTTTCCTCATATTTACTATCGCTCAGTCGGCAAAAGAGAACTAGACCGATGGTCACCTGTCTCATTGGGTGGCACACCATTCTGTTTATATTGATTACACCTGAAAATAATCATGTATGCGAGTTAATAAGAAATGCCAGCTATGTTTCGCGAAGTCCGTAAAATGTAAGAAGTGAGAACGTATTGTATTGGATAAATCGCCCTGATTGGTTGATCACTCAGTATTGGGGTTGCCTGATTCTGATTCATCCAGTCAAGTAGAAGAACGTCTTCAATATCAAAATATATAGGGGCCCTTAATTTTCGCGAAAAGAATTTAGCCCCACTTTGTTTCAGTGACTTACGTGCACATCTGCTTCTCTGCTTCATAACCAGTGATTGGACGTCTAAGCTCTGTCGTGTCTTGGGGTTTTACTGGCAAATCACAGACTTGTGAAGTCGTAGTAACGTTATTGTGATTGGCAAAGTCAAATGAGATACGGCTCTTCACAAAGACACGCTGCCAATAATAACCATGAAGTATAACTGCAGATGTGCACAGAAGTCACTGAAACAAACT
Organism: Medauroidea extradentata; assembly: GCA_003012365.1. Classification (NCBI taxonomy): domain Eukaryota; kingdom Metazoa; phylum Arthropoda; class Insecta; order Phasmatodea; family Phasmatidae; genus Medauroidea; species Medauroidea extradentata. The sequence goes on from PNEQ01110576.1 coordinate 47,845, forward strand.
GTGCCAAAATTCTTTTCGCGAAAATCAGGGGTCCCTATAGATAGGTGATGAACTACCAGAGAAAAGTTGCGAACGTGCACATATTATGTAGAAATATGGTATACGCTTAAATATTTACACAAGATTAAATAGGACTAATTATTGAAGTTTATTTTCAAACATTTTCATGTATATGTTTTGTTTCGAACAATGAGAAAATAAAAATCATGTAGATTGTTGTTTCAAATTTTATTCTATTGAATAACAGGACGAGTTTGGTTGCCGGTAATAATCTATTTAGGTTATTCCTACATTAATACAACAAAGTATTTTGTTCATTCCAATGAACTCATTGACGTTGTTCCTTCTGCAGTTCATACTGAGCAAGGTGGCAGAACGGTAACATGTTGGACTCTCATTCGGGAAGACCCTGGTTCGATCATCAACTCCGGCCATCTTGATTTCTGTTTCCATGATTTCCCGAGATCACTCCAGGGGATTGCAGTGATAGTTCCTTGACAAAGGCCATGGCCGACTTCTCTCTCAACTCTTGTCATTGTACCAAATTGTGTATCACCGTCTCCAATGACTTTGCTGTCGACAAGACGTGAAACCCAATTACATTACCATCTATAGTTCTTACTTCTGTAAGGAAAGTCCAAACAATACCGACAACACACCTTATTTTCGTTGTACCTTTTTTAACACGATAAATTAAGAACTTCGAAAACTTTTCTGTTAATGTAGCCAATGATAAGGGCTCGAAACAGACGAGGAACCTCACCATCTGACGAATCCCTTGCACACACTCAGAATTGAATATTTTCGGCGAGTGTATTTTATCAGTGAGTTCACAACGTGTTTACATAGTTTACACCACACTCACTTGTTTTGGCTGAAGTTTGGCGTCGCCTTCTCTCTACAGGCGCCAACCTCCATGTCGTAATTGACTCACTGCCAGCTCGTGTGAGAGGTTCTGGCCTCGTTCCCCAGCCAACTCATTTTTGTGAGTGCAATTTTTCTGCATGTGGGATTGGGCTGCTCAAGAGACTGTATCACTAATCATGATAATTTTTTTCTTAATTTCTTAATGAATAAAAGTTTCGCAAAATTTATTTGAAAATTTTTTAATACCTATTAATCATCTTAATATATAATTACATACACTGTGTTATAAATACCACATCATACTAATGATATAAAAGTTAATTTAAATTTAAAGATAATTACTAGTTCTCATCGTGTAAATTAGTTTTAATATCTGCTAGTACCATTTTATTCCAATCATACGCATATAATCGTAAAATTTACTTAACCAAAAATAAGAAATACTATAGGAATCAATCTAGATTCTAAAAATTAAACATAATTGAAAACTATAAAATAAACAATGACCGTAAAACCAAAATATTAATATAATAATAGTAATATTGATATAGTTTCTACCAAATATGTTAGAATACGTTGACACTGCTGGTAATTTATCACACCCTCAATGCATTACACGAAAATGAATTATTTTCACAAAATAAATAACACAGTCTCTTTTAAGTTTGGAAATGTCATCTTCTATTCAGCATTCATGATCAGAAACATATATGCTTATAGGGCAAATAAAATAAAATTAGGCATATGAGTGAAAAGGTCAAAATACTATATCTTGTGGCATTGTCAATTCCTCTCACCCTTCCAAAACATTTTTTAAACACCTACAATACCTGAATGGTAGAGTTCACATACATTTCAACCTGGCTTTTAAATGAAAATTTTGTGCAATCATTTTCAAAATATGCCGTGAGTGACTGCTAGAGGGGAGAAAAGGGAGAAAGTCATTTTACAAAAGAACGCGTAAACATAAAATTCCAGATTTTCATGAATACGCATCGAAGGTTTTACTGGCCTTGCGGCTCACCGCATGTTTCTGAAAAGAAACTTTCAAAATTTTGCCATGAAATAACACTAAGTATTTTGCCTGGCATATGAAAATCGCAGTGTCAGTACATTTTTACTTGTTGTTCTTTACATGTCAAAAATTATAATGCACACAGTAAGGAAATTATTCTTAACTGAATCGCCAAAATATTTAACGAGTGATAACATTTGCGAAAAAACTATTATTCCTAACTAATTTCAGGGGTATGTTATTCAGACCAAATTACGAAAATGAGCTGTAATTTACTTAGGAGCTAGGTACACGCTTGTGTGTTGGCAGTTCAGCAATGATGCTATCGCCATAGTTTTTCACTTGATCACTACCAGCTTGCCGGCCTCTGCAAAGTAGTAGATTACGCACCGGTCTATGGTGCGAGGGGTACTGGGTTCGAATCCCGGCTTTCTTCGCCTCACATCACCGTCATCGACTCTTAAGGGTGTTCCAGTGCGATAAAGTCATAATATTATATTTATATGAAATAGTATTAGTTTTGTAGACGATACTTGTGAGTGCAGTTTCCTCTTACAAAACAATTTTCCCAGGCGTAGTTTCCTCATAACGGTGCGTCAAAGTAAAAATTTACATGTTCTGCTGCCATGCAAATAATGAAAACCAATTGACTTAGGTATGTGAAATAATTCACAGTGAAATAACATACTATGGGCTACGTAATAAAACATTTGAAAAACCCTGCGAACTGATTGTGTATTTTAAAAACATTGCCGAATATGCAATTTTATTTCCGTACTTTTGCGATTTTTTTTTTATTCAAAATATTAAGATGTGGATTTATTTAATGTTTTATTGCATAGCTCATGGGATTTAAGTTCACAGTGAATTATTATGTTTCAGTATGTCAGTTGGTTTTCAATATTTGTACGGCAGCGTAACTAGCAAATGTTGACTTTGACATCCTGTTATGAGAAAACTATGAGAGCTAAAATTGTTTCGTAAGAGTAAAATGTACTCACAAGTATCGTCTACAAAACTAACTATGTTTCATAAAAATTTAAAATTACGATTCTAACGCACTTGAATACCCTTAAGAGTTAGTCGAATACAACTTGTCCATCAAGCTCATCAACGCCTCTAGGCGCGAACGACTTAATTAGCGTGCAGTGTTTTCGCAGAAACCGTTTTTCAATGGTACTCCAAGCGATTACGCTGTTATTTTATTTTTACAAAGTTTGCGGTAATATCCTATGCAGGTTTCTATGGCTTAGTTTTACAATTAGGCTATGATAGGTATTTCCTCAGCTACATAAACGCGAAAAATTAATTTTTAGCACTTGAGGAGCTTGGGAATCATGTTTTTAAAAAGCGGATGGCATTTTTTAAATTATAGGGACACAGTTTGAAATGTATCTTCTTCTCTTTAGATATACGGGTTGGAAACATTTGTAATAGTTATAGAAGATAAAATAATTTCCGTACGACGCTACAGAACGTCTCACGCGTCCGGTCCACTAACCCTTAATACCTAGGTTTAGAGGGCTGTAACACCCTCTCGCCTTACTGCCAGCTTTTAAATAACCATTCCAAGTTCTTAAAGCGGAGTTATATAAGTTACTTCCTTTAATTAGCAAAGTCTTCGAAACAAACACGCTGATAATTTTTGTTGGTTCTAGGAGGTAAAAACATTATAATTTTCCCTTAAATTATCTGGCGGGAAAGGTGAAGTCACGTTTCAACAAATATGTATGTGTATCAGTGTTATCAATCATGTTGATTACTATGTCTGTGAGATCTACAAACGTTTAGTAGTCAAAGGTGTCTGTGCTACAGCGTCTGTCGAAGTGTGTGTGTGTATATATAAATATACACGTGTCGACGTGTGTGTGTGTGTGTGTGTATGTATGTTTCCTATGGACGGCTGGAGCGATTTTGATGAAATTTTCAGGCAGTCTTCACATGGGTGATCTTGTGAAGTTTAGTAGAAATCAGATCAAACACACACACACACACACACATACATACATACATATATATATATATATATATATATATATATATATATATATATATATATATATATATATATATATATATTTATATATATATATTTGCTTTTTGCAAATGTTGTGTCATATTGTACTTACAAATTAGTTAACTCATTAAGTATGATCGAGACTTGGAAGTGCGCGACATGTCAATATATAGACTTCAACGGATTTTTGTAGGAAAACGAACTAATTAGCAACTAAGAATCTGCCACAGTCAAAAACCGTAAGCCTGGTGTCAAATGTCCTAACACAGCAATTCATACGATTGCGATGCAATTAGACACACTGGTTCTAACGTTTCATTGGAACACATATAGACACAAAGACAGGTAAGTAATCTCATTGGCATGTTTTTCCCCGAGAAAAAAAAAAGCTAAAGTGTTTCTGCGACTGATAAATCAAAAATAAGACGAATGAAAATATCAGAGTAAACTTTGAACTTTCGGAAAGAAACGCGTATGACGTTTGCTAATTTTCCTGTAAAAGTGTCAGAATTCACTCAGTATTTGTGAACAGTGATTTGGCGTGTTTGTAATCATTAAAGTATACGAAGGAAATTACACAGATGAGGCAAATAATAATGCAGAGTCGTGGTAAAACTTATGTTACAGTTGGACAATGTTGCACAAAAAAAAGTTCCACTCGCATTTCAGTGTATATGCAAACATTCAGTGTTGACGTCTAAACGAATCCGACACCCCTATTAAACTGATCACGTCATATTAACGAAAATATAAACCATTACATAAAATAACCTTGTAAGCATTTACTGTATTGCAATGTGCTATGTTTGTTGATTTGAGGGTGAACTTTTTTGTATAGAGGTCATTTCACACTATCAAATATTTATTGAATTCAATCCTTTGAATTCAAGTTATTGAATAACTCAGCGATTCGATAAATTTGATTTAGGCCATGTTCCAAATAGCACAAATATTCGCACTCGCACATTCTCACTCGTTCTGTTCCATAATGCAGAGATAAGAGTGAGTGCGAGCGTGCGAGTACATGTGGCGAGTGTTTGTAAATGCATGTTCTATGCACACTCTTCGTGTATTCCACGGAGTATTGTTTGTTTGTTTACTGCTGTCACATTTTTCGCCCAGTATATTCTCAGGTATGGCAAATAATAATTACACTATTTGAGAACAAGACACTGGATGTAGGCCAGGGCGTGTTATCTCTATAGGGCTTTCGTTGACCGTCTGTTTAATTTCATGACCAACCGCAGGCGCTAGTGCTTTGTTATTCTTCCGCGCATGCGCAGTGGTCCGGATTTAAAAATTGTAATGGCGTCCGTTTGTAACGCACATACATATTAAAAATGACGAAGTGTTGTGCACTGTTGACAAGATAAATCGACTTCAAAGCACAAGTTTTGTGTGGTTTACGATAAATATCGATTTGATGTTTGGAAGAAACTCGTAACCTCGCCCAGATTTACTCAAATGATTAATAATGACATACAGAAAATTGAAGATTCGCAGTTTGCATTTCAGGTCAAACTGTTTAAGACCTGGTAGAAAGCAGCTCAACGCAGACTCCCGAGACTGAATATGCCAGGTAAGAATTTGTTACATAAATAGTTTCCATTTT
>PNEQ01110593.1:0-28156 GCA_003012365.1 Medauroidea extradentata
CTTAAAAACAACATTCAAATCTTCCCTTCTACACTTCGACACCCATAGACCGCAACTGAAAGAAAACACACAAGTCGTTTTTTTATAGAGCTTGAAGGAGGTAATTATTTAATTGAAAGAAGCATTAAAAATTATAAATATTGTAGTTTGCGAAATAACTGATGTTAAGCTGTCAATTGCTTTATATACTTACAGATCTTTGTCTTTCGGGAAACGAAAAAAACGATTTTGATGCATTTTTCACATTATAATAACTGCAACCATAAACTGCACATATTTTCCCTGCCATTGCAATGAAGCAGAAACATACACAAGCAAATGTATTCGCGTAAACTGCAAAATAACACTTTCCCTATGACAGTTTGCGCGCTATTTTCACGTATTATTCTGCAGAGCGCTGAGTGTGTTCATCAGTCCAGCGCCGCTAGATAGTGCGCGCGTCGCGATCGCCGTTAAAAAGCATTGGTCGCGCTCGGAGCTTCGTGTATTCTCTTTTATACAGTATTTGGTGGTACCTGTGAACAGAACATTTTAGCACATTAGTCATTTCCTTGAAGAAAAAGAATCTTATTCTCATTTTCAGTAGTTGATGTTACACAGTGGTCTCTCCGCTGGGGGATTTTTGCTAAATGTACTGTTCTGCCTATCTGATGAAATTAATGCATTTTGTAACGATAGCAATAACCTTCTGAACCACCCCAATCCAAAGTTATGGAAATTGTTTGAAGTAATAGAACACTAGCGTAACAAATTTAGAGACGTCTATGTTCTAGAACAACTTCCTAACTTCATGAGAGCTTGATGCTTTGCAAAGGCCATCTTGAATGGAAAATGTTATTTAAAAACACGGGTTATGTGTAACTGTAAATAATTGGTACATGTCTTCAGAACTTGCGGATGAGCTTATAAAGCACAAGATGAATATATATGGCACTGTAAACAACAGAAAGACCTTCCTCAAGGATTCTCAAAGGGAAAATTACAAAAGGAGAAATCGAAGCTTTCCAGCATGGTAAGGTCATGAAGTGGTAGGACAAGAAAACATTTTCCCTGTTGAGTACAATACACAATACTACCACAAAGTTGTAAAAAACAAACAGAGTAGACGTGAAACCCAAAGTAGTATGCGACTACAATGACACTATGGGTGGGGTCGACAGTATGATCAAGAAATGTCATACTATCCTTCATCTAGGAAACAACACAATTACTATAAGAAAAAATTTTTGTCAATTCACAGATCAAGCTATTTGGAACTCTTACATCATATGTATTTTGCAAAATTTCTTCTCAAAAGAAAGTTAATTTTATAGAATACCATCTGCAACTCGTAGAAAATCATTTTAAAAAAATATTCAGATCCAAATAGTCAGTCTCCAAGAAGAAGACAAAGAGTGCTACACCAAACCCGCTGAGACTAACAGCCTGCTATTTTGCTGGTCACATTCCGCCAAGTGATATAAAATGAGAGCAGAGGCGACAGTGTGCAGTTTGCTGTGCTAAGAAGAACAAAATGGAAAATGTATAAGAATAGAAACCAGAATCTGGTTTAAGGACTGTGGTGTTAGACTTCGCTTAGCGACATGTTTTGAGATTTATCACTCTAAGGAAAACTTTTAAACAAATGTTAGTAAATCCATTACCCAAAGAACATATAAAAAGGTCAGGAATTTAAATTTCCTAAACAGCTGATACAGTAGTGCTGGAAAAATATTTTTACAATTATGAATAAGTTTAGTGACAGTGACAAAATGTCTCATCAGAAAAAATAAATATTAAGAAATCATCCACGCTAAAGCTTTGTACTGTACTTTGTACATTTCACAAGAAAGAAATTTTTGTGCTATGTTGTTTTCTACCTGTGTACTAGATTAAATTTTAAGTACAAACTGATTATGAAAAGCTGTAAATATTTGAACATGTTCTATGTTTGTAAATTCTGAATATCAAAAATATTTTCTTATAAAAATGAGTAAAATTTTGTGGCTGAAATAATTTACAGATGTGTCATCTACATAAACGAGATAATTTGATAATATTCAACAGTGAATACCGCTATTTCTTTGCAACAATGACTTGCAATTTTTTTGGTACACATTTTATCAAAGAAAAGTTTGTACACCATATTTTATTTTGAAAATAACTGGCATGTGTATAAGTATAAATACAAATTGTGAAATGATAGTTGTAAATATTTGAACATGTTTGGAATCATAGGTGAGCGCAAAGCAGGTGCCAAAGGTGCCCTTGGCACCACACCATTAAAATTTTAGAATTGTTTTACTTTGGTATTTTTCACGAGCCAAAATAATTACAAAAAATTTCTAAATATACTGCAGTGTTTCTGAAACAATTTTTCCCAGCCAAGTAACAGAACATAACTGCTCTTAATTCAATGAGTGTAAAGCCACATAGCTATGAGCCAAAACAAATACTTCTACCTTTCAAGCTGTGTGCGTGCCAGTGGTTGCTACTTCTCAATATCTAGTATATGTGGAATAACATACAACATGCGCCCGGTTGCTTGCCCACTTGCATTTGGGACGAAGTGCATCCCATCCTTTCTTGTGGTAAAAGTGAGCAAAGCTCTGCAGAATCCTAAAATAGACCTTTGCCAAGCTGATGAAGATGTTGAAAGCCTGGCCCATGCTTTGGTAGGAAAGAGAGAGGGGGGGAAAAAAAAATATTTTCAACAGAATGACACAAATGTGTAACTGATTAAATGTTCTCAAATTCCTACAGTTCGGAAAAAAAGTTTCAGTCCTTTTAGAAGACAGTGATCATTTGTGCTTTTCTACTGCTCTTTATGCTGAAAACATAAAGGAGGAACTTACACGGTTTACATTTCATCCCATTTTAGACAAACTAGTACAACGTCCTAACTATAGATTTAAACAAGAAACCAAAAAAATTATCTCTGACACAGGAAAACTAAGGACATTGAAATTGGGTCTTTACAAGTGTAAAAGTAACGACTATAAAGTTCTTTCAAAACAACCTACCAAAACTTTAGTGCAATATTTAATAAATTTTAAACAATGCCTGTAACTAGCTGCACAAGTGAAAGATCCTTTTCAAAGCTTAGTATCATAAAAACAAAGCTTAGGTCCACACTGTTTCTAGAGCAAAAACTGGCAGCGTGTGTGAACACAGATACTATCAACAAATTAAAAAATATTGTTCCATTTCGTTGCAGATGGTACAACAAAATCTTATGTTTAGCAGATTTCTCTGAGAATGTTTTAATTTTAATTTGGACTTGTAAACTTGTTTTCAAATGGGTTTCTGAATAATAAAGTAGGCCTATGTATGTGTGTTCTACAACTAAAAACCTAGTACCTTCTCTTAAATATGCAAATACGTTAGGCTTAATAGATGATTTACTTGCAGACTAAACATTTTTATTATTCGTATAACTATTATGCCATTACTATGAAAAATGTTTTTTGTTTCTCTTTCATAAACGATGTTGTCGTGTAATCTGGCACCACCACTGTTCAAGTCCTGCGTGCACCTATGTTTTGTATATGTAAATTAAAAAAATTCAAGGTATAGTTGTCTATAAAATTTGTAAACTAAGGCTGCTAAAATAGTTTACCAACTGTAAAGAGGTTTTATGATTGGAATAATTGTGGCAGAAATGTTTTAGCTGAAATATCTGAGGAAATACTGAACAATAAAAACAACCTTTTTTTTTGTTTGCAACAATGCTTTGCTACATTTTATACGAAAATAAATTTTGAACACTGTATTTTATTTGTAAAGTGGATTTTTTTTGGTTTACAACTATGGTTTGCACAATATTTTGTAAAACTTTTTTTTAATGTGAGCAATATATCAATACAGAAAAGATAAAAAGGAGAATTTTTACATTAAATTTTACTTTTAAAAGGACTGAATATTTCACTGTGCATTATAGTGGTTCTGTACTTGTATGTATGCAAATTGTGCATAGAATGCTGTAAATCTACGATTTTGTGGGTCATACTACATGCTGTAAATTATATAAATTAGTTCGTACAACATAATTTAAATATATATATTAAAATAAACAAAAATAAAAAAATAGGAACTTGGGATACTACATGCTGTAAATTATATAAATTAGTTCGTACAACATAATTTAAAAAAAATATATATATATGTATATTATTAAAATAAACAAAAATAAAAAAATAGGAACTTGGGAGGACATTACAATTCAAGATTTTAAAAATTATGTATATATATATATATATATATTTTTTTTTTACTGTCAACAATTTTTGTTTATTTTGATATATTTCAATGTAAAAATCCACGCTCAGTTTGTAAAAAAAAAAAAAAAAAATATATATATATTTTTTTTTTCCAGAAAAAAAAGTGGTCAGAGCTTTAACAGTCTCACGAAAGACTACTGGTATAAACTAAAAAACTAAAAGTTAAGTATGCCCATCTTAAGAAATAAAGATAATCCCAACAGAATCACTTTTAAACAACGCAAGTGTAATGTGAAAAAGAAACAAGTTGGTAAGATATATTTTGAAGTATCTGTCGTCACCAGCACCTTTATAATTTGGTTTGGTTTAGTGTTTTGGGCTCTAGGCTTATACATAAGGAATTTATATTAATTTTATTGAAGACTAAAACCCCAGAAGACGTGTCAGTTTGCATTTAAATGCTGCCAGTCTGTCAAGACCACATTTTTGCTGGTTACCATTCAGTTATTAATGTGCAAGTGTAAGGTGGGCACGATTATGGCCTACAGTGTGGAGTTGTTGCCCGGCTTTCTGCATAAAAGGAGCTAGTTTTCACCTTGATGTTCAGTGCGTGTGAAACAGTGCTTCAAGAGTAATATTCCTTTTTATATATATTTTTTATTATGTCATTTTCGACCAATGAACTCCCTGTAACATTCAAGGAAGGACTGTTACTACAAGAGATCTCCACCTAAAGAATTTAACCACATGTTTATAGGAGACTTCAACTATTTGTACCTGCAATTTATGTAATTTTGAAAATTCTTTATATTAACGATTTATGCGTGGCAGCCAGAGAACTCAACTAACCTTACCTAAGATTTGTTAGAGAAGGTTAAAGTTGTAGTTTGAGGAAAAGTGTGCATTTAATCATGTCAATTTACTTGTATGACTTCAAATAACTTATTTTAGTTTAGGGTAAACTTGGAGACAGTTAATTTGACGACCCGCCGTTTCTATTCACATTCTTTTGCGCTCGCCCCCCGAGCTTGTCCCTTTTGAGGTTAGGCCTAAGCAGGCACGACGCCCTCAGGTCCGCACAGCGCTATTGTGTGTGTGTAATTTTTCCTATGTCTATCACATGTAAATATTAGTCTATACAGGTTACCTTGTTTTGTAAAATAATCCACAATGGAAACCACGTGTTTTTTTGTTGTATAAATATTTTCACACTGTATGCAAACAAACAAACGAACTTTAAGATGGCCATGTTTTCATGCAACTTGAGAAAAACGTAAATAATGAAATGTGAATTGAGCGTAGTGAAATTGTATGTATTTGATCCTTTGTATTATTACTATTTTTACGGCATCGTAATTTTTGAGTGGGACCTGACGGTAAAGTATTAATTTTGTGGAAGTAGAGTTTTTATTTTGTGAGAAATATGTGGGTGTTGAGGTGGCACACCTGCTCTACAACCGACGGCCACGCATGCGCCGCCATCTTACCACCCACCTAACGGGACTTATTCCCTCCCAGACCCCCTAACTTCGGGGGTCTCGCCCAGTTTCTTCAGAGTTCTTTGGCAGCTCCTCTGAGTTTCCGTCTCTCAAACCCCCCTCTCCGAAGGACTTCTTGCAAATGGAGACCTTCAACCCTCCCTGGTAGTTGACTTCTTGCAAAGGGAGTCCTACCGATTGTATCCGAGGCCAACTTCTTGCGAAGGGAGACCCTCACCCACCCCGGAGCGACTTCTTGCGAAGGGAGAACCTCACCCACCCCGGAGCGACTTCTTGCGAAGGGAGACCTCTACCAACCCCAGAGCGACTTCTTGCGAAGGGAGACCTCCACCTTCCTGTACCATTTCCTTACCTACCTCACCCGCTGAGACACTGGAAGGAGGAGGTTCTGTTACTCAGTTTCCGCACCGCGCACGTAAAAGGGAATACACCCTACATTCTGTTACCGCTACTTCAGCCACGAGGCACATAGCGGAAGTCGCGCTAGTTAATCTATGGAAAGTTCCGCCGGTCCACGAGGCCGAGATCCCGTGTCGCACAGCGCACAGTATCGCGCAGCATCCACGTGGGTAGCATCAATCCTAAACGTGACTTCGAGTTATTGAGAGTAATCAGTAGTAAGAGACCAGTGTATTTTACGAGTTATAAGAGACCTGTGTATTTTGCGAGTTATAAGGGACCTGTGATTTTCGTGTTAAAGACTTGTGTGACTTCTCCAGATACGAGAAAACTTTGTCCAGTGTTGTATAGTGTGAACTACGAAATACAATCATTTATTGAAAGTTCTATCTTTTATTCAATGCCTCAACGTGTGCAGCATCTTAGTAAATCCCTGCCACCTGAAATTCAACTGTTGAAAGCAAAGGCCGCTCAGAAGCGACACCGCCAAACTCACGTGCCGACAACAGCACCTAAACTTATCCCATCACCTACTAAGTTACAGGGAACTCAGCTCTCATTTAGTGCCTTTTGTAAAATCGAGCTCCAAGCCCGCCAGAATAGTTCATCTTCCGTAAACGACGAGCAAACGCAGCCTCTGCGCAGAATCCGCAAGAGGAAGCGCAACCAGGACTCAGTGAGTAGACTTCTGCGGCGCATGGCCAGGAGGCCACCCCATCATTAGCCCCATCAAGACTCCCGTCAAGGGATCGCCGCCCTGACACCGTCGAGTGCAACAGTTGCGCGACAAGTCCAGCCCGAAACCTCGACCTCTGTCAGACAGAAAACAGAGGCTGCTGAGAGAGTTGTTTTAACCAGGTGAGTGACTAGAAACCTGCCCCAGATAAGTAAGATCCTCCCCCACCTATCAGTGCGGTTACCGCTCGGCTCCCCTCGGCTTCACTCTCCGAGGCGCGCGCTAGTCCGACCCACATCAGGTGCATTCTCGTAATCGCACCCACACACGCTTCACAGGGAGAGGGCGGGGTTGAGTCAAATTTAAGGGTGAAACCATTTGAATTTAGTATCACTTGTCGGGTGTTTTTTTTAATCCTTATTCAATTTGGCAACTTTTTTCTCTCTTAAATTTTCTTGGTGATTTTGCGGGCTGAAGTTTTATTTGCGTTATAAGATTTACTTGTAGTTTATAGCCTCAGCCGAGACACTAGGGGTGCGACGGGCTGGCACTGGGAGAGGGTGAACAAAGGCTTAGGAATGTTGGGATTTTTCGGGGAGATGCAATGACGTACTTTGAAAATGACTGCTCTCCAAATTAATGTATCACTCCGCAGACAGCGGGAATTTAATTAAATATATCTCAATTTTAAGTGAATATTTGCTTATCAAAAATAATGATACATCATTTTTTTATCAACTTTAGTTTGCACAGGTTTTAAAGTGTAATTTTGTTTGTTTTGGCCTTGGTGAATTGAGAGTTCTCTGATGTTTGATAGTGGGGGACAAGTTCCCGCCCATCTTGGTGGCTGGCGAGAGCAAGTTCCTCGCCCCAGTCTTCTTACGGTCAATCTGTTGATAGGACGTGTTTTTTCTGAGGAGAGTAAAGAAAGGGCACGGCACTATGACGGCGAAGTGGAAATATCGCGATGGGCATCGCAGTTAATTAACTGTCTTATTTTTATTTCTCTGCAACAGTTTTGGTGGTCCCGCAAACAGTGGTAACGGCGGTTGCGATGTAGAGATGACGAGTTTTATTCTTTTGTAATTGAACTTAATTTTTTTTTGCTTCCCACGCCCAAAAACTTACTCAAAACAACCTGGTCACAATAATCAATATTTCGGCTGCCACGCACATTTTTTCTGCAACTGTAAATCTTTTCAATTTTTGGAATTAAAAGTGATGTAATGGCCAGGAACTTCACCTCTTTCATTTGTCTAGGGTTCCAACCCACGAACCTAACACTAGATTTAAGAGATGTTCTACTGGCAGGTGTTAGGCCGAGAGCAAAATGTGGGCGTGCTTTGCACAGTTTTTCAAATGAATTATAAACTATTAGTACCACTAAAATATGTGAAATAACCTCTTCAAGCAAGGAAATTTCACAATGTCTATAACATACTAAAACAGGCATTTACGAATCATGTTCTCTGTTTATTTATGTTATCACTTGCATAAATACTTTATGGTAGCCTACAAATAACATTGTTTGACGTAAACACTGCATGCGACTACAAGGATCGTACACCCACAAAATTGAGAATTTTATAGCCAACATACAAAATATCAAAACAGAACCAAAACGTTATCTAGATGAGTTGACATTATGGACACATTCATAATGCTGACTCTCAAATATAAGTGAGCTTAGCTAGGAGATAGTTATTCCACATTTAACTGACCAATTTACATTTTACACTGACAGTATCATAACATAATAATCTCAGTGAATATGTCAAAACCTCAAATCCAATTGTACATACCTAAATTTAATTCCTTAACCTAAATGTGAAACATCAAATAAATCCACGTAAAATTTTCCCGTCAAGTTAAGAGGTATGGAAAAGTACGATGTTGAATACTCAATCCAATTGTCAATAAAATCTGAACTACTCATCAAAATTCTATGAGATTTTTTTGCAGGGCAAATATTTTATCAGTGGACGTTTGTTACTACTCTGTAGTATGCTTTACTTTCGAGTAAAACATTAAAAACTGTTTTTTGTAAAATAAGGACATGAATCCACAAAATCTACAAAAATGCAAAACTGTCATTTTTATAATTCTTAGTAGGCTATGATAATATCTAGGCCTCTATATAACAGAATTTCAAAAATACTCACATTTTGATCCGAAAATCTCTGCGCGAGAAGTTTACAGATGTTAAAAATTATTTTCTAAAGAAAAAAAGGGTATTTTTGAAATTCAGATATTATACAGAACGTTGCAAAATTATGTCAATATTCTAGGTGAACAATCCTCATGTGTAGAGGAACAAAGAGTGTTACATGAACATAGGTCCAAAAATGCATAGTTTATGTGCTACAGTTGGCAATACATGACGTATGGTTGATAGCATGTGGGTAGGAATATGTTGCTGTGGGGCATCATTACAGCAGTGCATAACATGTTACTATGCCACACACTACGCCACTAACACACAGACAGTAGGAACAACTGTGGCACAGCAACATGATCCTGCCAGCCCACCATCAACCATACATAATGTATGCCAACTGTAACGCAGAAACTGTGCGTTTTTGGACCTATGTTCATATAACACTTTTTGTTCCTCTACTCGTGAGGATTGCTTCCCTAGAATATTGAGATGGAATTTTGCAACAGTCTGCAGAGGCCTGGATATTATATCAAAAATTATAAAAATTACAGTTTTCTATTTTTGTAGATGTGGTTTCAAGCCTTTATTTTTCTAAATACAGTTTAATTTTTTACTTGAAAGTAAAGCATACTACAGCATAGTGCTATATAAAAAAAGTCTGCTGATACTTGGCAAAAAAATCTCGTCAAATTTTGATGAGTGATCAGATTTTATCGACGATTGAGAATTCCAGTCATCTGCTCGACATTGTACCTTTCCATACCCCTTAACGCTAAGTTAAGTTAGTAGGCTACATGTTACCTTCGTTGTGAAACGGCCTTTATTTTTCCTATCAGACTTTTTTAAGCAGAGACCATTTCATTTAATTTGTAGGAAGTAAGATTAGAAGTACGAAGCATGTTTCTGTGTCTTTCATTGTGTCTGAACTCTGGTTGCTAATTTTCAACATGTGGCAGTCCAAAAAATAATTTTTAGACATTTTGAAGGGCTGTAAAATCATGCTTTTAACAACATGGATATTTGTTTCTATAGATACACAAAAATAACCCACCTTAAATAGTCTCATCAAAAAAATATTAATGACTTAGGATGATACAAAGAACTGTAAATCATATGCCAATAAGCAAGACACTTTGAAAGATGATTCTTTAACTGGAGGGGTCTATGGTTAAGCTAATTCAAGTTTCCAAGGGATTCAAGTTCAACTGTCCAACATTCAAGTTTCATGTTTGTAAGTTTCAAGTATTAACGTCTCCAAGCTTAACTTACATTACAGTGAAACCCTCTTAAGAAGTTCCCACTTAAGAAGTTTTCCCCTTAATAAGTTTGAATTATTTTAACAATGTCTACGTATACAATAGTAATCTAACCTTTTTAAGAAGTTTATTTCCCAGCTAAGAAGTTTAAATTTTTCAGTCCCTTTGGAAACGTCTTAACAGGGTTTTACTGTAATTACCAATACCTGTACTGGAGCTCGCTTTGCCTTGGAGTTTTGGAGGCTGTTTCACGATAAACCTACTTTCTTCCACGATGGCAGTCACAAATTCTTTCAACACGTCCTTTCTCTGGATATCTACTCGTTGCTACGTTCAGCTAAGTTCTAAGCCACTACATAAACTTTTAATAATGTTGTGTGTCACATTTTGTCACTCAGAGAAGATCTCATTAACTTTTACTTTCATGAACATTTGACTTTTGAAGCACATTAATTAATTTAAGTGTGTGTTATCAACCGGACATCGTGTTTTCACATTAATATAATTAGACTGTTAAGAGTGCAGTCTAGGGAACTTATTATCAAAAGGCTTTGCTTGGGTGTGTTTATTATTTTTAATGATAACTGTGCTATACGCACTTTGTAATGATATTAGTTTTTTTATAATATTCAGTTTCTTTTGTCCAGTTGCCCAATATTTAAAATTAGTAATAAATTTTACTATTCATTCTGCCTTATATTGAGTATCTTTATTATACAGTAACTCCTCTGGTTACTGACATACATGTTAATTTTTGTGTTGTTAGCTGGACATGAGCTGTAAAAGGCATCAGCCTAACTATATTTCCTTCCTGCCTAGCACATATTCCAGAATAATATATATATATATATATATATATATATATATATATATATATATATATATATATATATATAAATTTATGGTAGCAGATAAGTATAATTTTTGGTTGTATTAATGATATTAAAAGCAGGATGAGACAAGATCATTCACTTTAAACTGACGTTCTTAAAAATTCCACAAATATTTGTATGTAGTACTACTACAAATTAACTACAGTGTTGGCAAAACATATTTGGAAAATTCTGTTCAAGCAATTACAAACTATAATATTTATCTTTATTTTTGTTGCAACTGAAATCTCATTACTGAAAAAAGTATTAAATACAAAATCACACTTGTGTGGCAAATTTAATTTTTATAAACAGCTGGGATTGTTTTCTGTCTATAGCTGATGAGACATTACGAGCCTCATCAAGATATTACAACTAACTTTTATACTACAGACACAATTATAAGTAATCAATCCTGTTACTATAAAGTTTCTCAAGGGACCAAAAAAATGTTCACTTTATAAATGGGAAAATATTATAAGGTAATTTCCTATCACAAAATAGTTTTAGGGACCAAATGAAGGTAGCATTATAGCCAGGAAAACCTTATCAGTGGGAACACTATAAGAAGGTTTTACTATACATCTGTGATTGATTGGATTGCCAAAATGCTAATTAAATACCATGTAAAAATATCTGAAAGTTCTAAAAATGCCAGTAAGAAGCAGTGTCTTCAAGAACTAAATTAAAAACATTCTACAAACTGAATACCTACTGTAATGGACTTATAGCTATTGTGAGCAGAAATATTCAATAAAATATCCTCGCTAAGAATCTGCACTTCAGAATTTCTACTCACGCATATCATTCTGTCATATTGAGATGACAGTTTCAAAATTTTGGAAGTAGGATTCTGTATCATGGAATAATCTAGCAAAAATTCAAGAATCAATCGCCTAGATGCGAGTGAAGCTTGATGAAAAAGGCAGACCTACACAGTTAATCTTTGTAAATGGCCTGAACCCCAGTACAAGCAAAGATAGAAAAAAAAAGTTCATATGGTTATAGCCTATATCTCATATTTTTAATTTATTACAGTTTTATACTTTTAGCTAAGCTTTTCTGTAAAAAATAAAAACCCACACACTACTAACAGTTACATTTATTGTGGAAGAAAAGTTAACTGCAATTTCTCAAATAAATTTATTCAAATAAAATAATACTACCACTGCTAAAAGATGTTCTTTTATGATCATGTATGTTCAGAAACATAAACTTTACATGCCAAACACAGCATTAATAAATTAATTTTACACAGACAAACCCAAATCACCATTATAATGATTTGTTGCACAGTGATGGTTAACATTATGGTATTTTATAACACACATAAAAATGAGGTACCAATAAAAACTTCACATTTGAGATGTAAAAAAAAAGTTTGACGTAGCTGCACAAAATTCTATTTTGAACCTATACTTCTTCAATTAAGCAGTGTTTGCATCAGGGCAATACAAAAAGGAAACTTAAAAATGGTTAAGACTGATATACAACAATTAAAATCAATTTTGGGTCAGAGCAAACCAGACTGGAAACTACTCAACAGTAGTGTAAAATAGACTATTTACAAAAGAAATAGAACAAAGTAGTTAAAAGGTTGTAAACCAAATAAGTACTGTATTATTTAGGTAATTTTTCTGCAATAAGACAATTATGGCATTCAATATTTAAAAAGAAAGTAAACACAAATGTCATGGTTCTTACTGAAGTGACTCGTACATAAAAATGTTTAACACTTCTTCAAAAGAACAATTGAAGACAAAGCATGCACACTAAATACATCAAACACTTACAAACCACATTCTTACCTACACGTATAAAGATCTACTTATCTTTCTGTTAATGTGACGGAAACACTAATTGGCGCACTTCTCTTAAGGACATAGATAAGGTTACATTTTAAGTACCGTAGATGGTCGAATGTGCCAGAAGGCTGGAGGGTTCGTCGACCATCAACTGATCAGCCACACATTCACAGAATGAGAAACTAAACCATGAACTTCGTACGACATTGGTCCTCAATCTGCACTAACAACAACGATAACAACAACAAAAGGACAACAGGTGTGGTACGGCACATATCGGTCAGGTAATGCATGTGATGAGATTAACGTACGTACATCACAACAATTCTGTCTACAATTCTCATTGGTCATGAAAAACTGTTAATGTAATGGCAAGCTTCAGTCATCAGTTCTTCTCACCTATTAACTACATGCATGATAAAAAGATAAAATTTTACATGTCAACATTTGCAAACCGAATTAGAATTTGATTTAAAGTTTTACCATTCGTGGTTCATCACATGACACAGGACCTAACGTGACTCCAGACCACCGAAAACAAAACACACATCCCTTCAGTACGGAGGCCTACCTCCACGGCGAGCCATAGGGAAAGTGCGTGCACCAATATAGTAGCCGTGGGCCACATGGCGCCTGTGTGGCAGCGTCCGGGTCCGAGGGCACAGCCGACCCTATACGGAAATTTCGTAGTTCATGTCATAGACGCTGGCACGGTCTGGGGTGGGCGTAGCACTGCGATGAGCATCTGTCATGGGCCGAGGCGTGCCGGGCGATCCTGTCAGTTCCATGCCGTCCGTCATTTCCAGCGCACGTACGAACGACATGGGTCGCCGGGACCCTGGACTGGCTCTTACTGTAGGTGTGGTGGGTGTACCTATGGGCTTGCGCCGGACTTGTGGAGACTGTGGAGGAGGATACACAGGCACACCACCCCGTACTGGTGGATTATAGTACACTCGCTGCTGCTGTGTGTACACCTGCGGTGGCGGTGGTTGTTGTTGCTGCTGCTGCTGCTGCTGCTGTTGTTGCTGCTGCTGTTGCTGCGTGGGACTGGTGGGATTAGAGCGGTAGTAATCATAGCCCAGGCCAGGTCTCTGATGAAGGTGTGCTGGGGCTGTAATTCCGTTCCCACCAGTTGTGTAAGCACCTGGAGATGTGTCTTTCCACATATAGACACCACGCTGAGGAGAACCAGCCAGTTCACGAATGTTAT
Source organism: Medauroidea extradentata (assembly GCA_003012365.1). NCBI lineage: Eukaryota > Metazoa > Arthropoda > Insecta > Phasmatodea > Phasmatidae > Medauroidea > Medauroidea extradentata. The sequence continues at coordinate 14,078 of PNEQ01110593.1, forward strand.
CAACCGTGTTGTTTGTACGAGCATACTGGAGGTCAGCTCCTTGGCGCACCAACTCCCCTTCAGACAAAAATCGTCTTTGAGGACTACCATATCCTCCAGTGCTGTGATGTTGATGTGCTTGCGGCGGGTTGAAGTCGTAATAAGGTTGTGCCGAGCTACCCACGCAAATAAAATCAGGTCTGCGTGGCTGAGTAGGTGTACCAGGATTTGATCTAAAACATAAGAAAAAAAAATTACATGGAGGGAATAGTCATCAAATAGCACTACCGTAGTTAAATTACTTAACCTGCCTGAAATGTGTCGACTACTCGGTAGTTTTTGATTTTTGTGTCTTATCAAATACCCAATAACAGAATGATGTTTGAACAAAATAAATGCATTGTAACAAGGTTATAATAATCACTGCATAACAATGTTGATGCTTTATTGTATCCATCCTATTGAAGAAAACTTTGCACCATCAGGATTTTAGTGAAAGTTTATGGCCCATACTTTACTGGGAACAGAAACAGTGAATGAATTTCTCAAGGCAGCAATACACAATACAGTATACTGTACCTAAAAACACAAAATCAGGGTAGTCAGTTGAAAGGAATACATCCCATAAACGTGATATAACCACATTGCATGGATAACTATCATTAAGTTACAGCCTACACAGTATATGCTGTATTCTGACATTTCTCTTCTCAAAAACATGCCAGGCAGCTCCATTGTGTTGACATTCAAAACATCCCTGATTGTCTGGAAAAAACAGGGTTAGGCAATTCTGTCTACACACACTTTTCCCAGAAGAGAATTGTCAATCAGTGAAAATTATGCTGTACAGACTACACAGGAAAATACTGTAATTACAAATATTAAAATCTAATATTGAAAAGGAAGTTGAGACTGGAGGGGGAAATTGGAATATGCCCGGGCGCTAGTGTTCGCTGTAGATTAGTAGCGAGCACAGAGGGTTGTGAAGGTAGATTAATCCATTCAACTATTCCTCTAAGGCAACTACTGTTGCGCCAAAGTAGAGTTTACGACGATATTGACTTATCAAACATCAGAAATTCCTCAAAGTAATAATGGAGTTTTCGGGCCGACCATCGTGCTCACCTGTGTGGTATCAAATAACTTTTCATCTACATGAACGTGGTACTGTGTCCCATCATTAGCTAAATCAGCAATTACAGAGGAATTGCAATTGCAAAACACCCACGATAAGGAGAGGGGGAGCAACCAGTCAGCCCAACAGACACAACACATAATAAATAGTTAAGTTAATTAAATTTCAAAGTGCTGAATGAACATAAAGAGACAGGGTGCATGAGGGGGTGCAATAAGTGATGCACCCACTACACTGAGCTGACAGCTGGTGCAGGACAGACTATTATGGGATGAGTGTGAACAAGGCTTTGCCTAGACTCAAGCTAATCTTCAATCCTCTATGCAAATTTTATATATATATATATATATATATATATATATATATATATATATATATATATATATATATATATATATACACGTATATTTTTTTTGCACCCCCTCATGCACCTTATCTCTTCATGTTCATTCAACAGTTTTAAATTTAAATTATATATTATACAAATTAAATTATATATATATATATATATATATATATATATATGCAAATAATAAACACAATTGGAACACAAGCACATAAATAAAAAAGTATGTGACATTACTTTTGTTTGAAAAATTATATGTTTGGCTAATAATCCAACATAAAAAAGTGAATGAAATAGAATATTTTATATGTACAAAATAATATTTTAATATCAAATTAAACACTAAGACTTTTGCCAAGTTTGAAACTACTGAACAATGGTTACTTAAAACTATATTATAAGTTCGTATTGACTTCCGATTCTGGTTAATATCTGAAACGGTCACACTAATTATTCTTCTAACCTACAAGTTCTGAACAATAACCCGACCTGAAATTGTTTCTATTGATCTGTATCAACTTTATGCCACTTCTTCAAAATTTTACTGTACAGTCCCTATTTAAAATTAGACAAATATGACATGTTCAATAACTGCAATATGGTAACAAAATTGAATGTGAGTTCATTTTCAAGTGTGTCATTCTCTACTTTTTATTACTACGTCTTTATTTTAGCAAAACTATTCAACAAAAAATGAACTAATAACATGAATCCAAAGATGTAGTTCTACAAACATCAAGAACACATCAGGAACCAGTATGACAAAACTTCTCATAACATGACATTCATATTTGCACCTTAAGGCAATAAAATGTAATGATACTGATAGTAAGGGAAACAGTACAAAGATAATATATACTATACTTCATACTCACTTCCTGCATCTACTTGTGTGTGATGCCATTTAACGGCAAGAAAAAAAGTATTTCACAACTTTAAAAATTAATCTGACTATATAAATTTATCACAAATCATAAGACATAACTTATAAAAATCAGATATAATTAACGCTGATGTAACTATCTGAAGATACAAGCACACAAAAAAGAAATAGTAAAATTTGTAGGTAAAAAAAGAGGAGTGGGGGGAATAACCTTCAACTTATTATTTCTATGTAAGTTTTCTGTTTCAAAATGTAAACTTCTAAACTACATAATTCCATTAGAGTGAACTTTTGTTTTTATTAAATTACCACTACTCTCATTAACTCTGGCAGCTAATTTACCATGCCTGCAATATTTGTAAAGAATCACCGAACACTCTATACTGCACTAGGCACAGTACTGCTTCTTCCATACAAGGAAACGTAAGGTTTATGATGAACTGCCATAACCAAGTTCTATTTATTTCCTATCCACCATTTTCCAAACTGCCATTTAAATCAAACCTTGTATTGGTCTCTAACAAAACAACACAAAAGAAGTAGGAAACTTACAGTTTTAAAAATAAAAACACTTATACAACACTGTTAATTTAGCTAGAGAAATTGTATCACACACCACACTCTGCAGAAGAAATAAGTTATGTATATTATTAAGTAAAAAAATAATGCTAAGCAAAGGGTAGTGATTGAAGTATGGGATGCTAGTTTTAATGGGAATAGGTTATTTTTACTATTTATTTTCATAATCATATGCAAAATTTTATAACCTCGTTATTTCTGGAAACAGAATGTAACTTAATTTATGAAGAGTTTTTATAAAAAAAAAACAGAAAGCATGTTTGTTTGTGAAACTGTGACCACACCTGCACTAAAAACAAATACTCACCTTGGTGAATTCCTGTTTGCAAGGGCTTGTCTGCTATGAAAATCAACCAATATGGTAAATTTTAAAATTACTTCTTGGTGATAAAAAAAAAACTAATTTAATAACAAAATGCTGCGTAAACTACTTAAGACAAAACTTTAATCTACACATTATAAATTCTTAGTTACATACACTTAAAACAAGAACAAACAGTAGGCATGGTAAAACAATATTTTTAAACCTCATATGCAACAACGATCCCTTGCATTATCACAACATACAAAGAAAATACTGTTAATATTTAGTGGTTTGTGGACATACGCGCCATTGCTCATGTTTTACTGATCAAACCTGTGTTGAATGAAAAAGTACAGAAATGAACAAGAAAAAACAAATATAAAACACACATAAAAAATAATAAAAAGCAATCCTAAAGGAATTCTGTCTTTTTTTCTTCTTCTTCAAAATAATTGTTATATTAGACAAAAAAGAATTCTAAGAGATAGAATTCATTCGAATATTGAAACAACACCCAGACACAAATATAGACCCAAATTCCCAATACGAAGACGGGGATAGATAACAATCCCCGAAACGTTGCATTTTTTAGTTGGTTTTAACTTGTGTTGTGTTATCTATTGTCTAGTGTTTGTTGTTCACTGTTTTTCGTCTATTTACATTTTTTTTTCATACTGGGAATCTGGTTCTATATTTGTGTCTGGGTGTTGTGTCTATATTCAACTGAATTTTATCTCTAGAATTCTTTTTTGTCTATTTTTATGTGTGTGTTTTATATTTGTTTTTTCTTGTTCATTTCTGTACTTTGTCATTCAACACAGGTTTGATCAGCAAAACATGAGCAATGGCATATGTCCACAAACAACTAAATATTAACTGTAAACTCCCATTGCAACAAACATTTAAAAATCTCAAAGAAAATACCACTGTAGGACCACATTTAGACAAAAGAACAAATGCACAGATTTGGCAAGGCGTCAAGAGAATCCAACTCTCCAAATTGAACCACAAATATCTGATGGGTTCATTTGTATCAGAGTTAAGGGCCAGGATATTATTGCAAATCTGCTGTGCTATTCCTAGAACCAGACCATCACAAACCTCGTAGGGTGGCATGGCACTTTGCCATGATGGAAGTGGCAGTTGGCAGCAGGGAACACACTTAAAACAAATGGATAAACTTAGTCATCAATAACAAACTGACGCGTAATGTGGGATACCACAAAAATTCACTTAAACAGATTTGTACGAGAAAGTAAAAAATCGTAACAAACATGGACGAAAGTAAGCAGGCTTGCAGTGAAACTTCTATATTGCTTCACCGTTAATGATTTTGCTTTGCAATTTCCGATTATATTTGTGTAAAATTACTGCACGGTATTTTCTGTATGTTCGTGTTATTTATGTTCTGCGAACATAACCTCACATGAAAGAAGCCAAATATGTATTAATTAAGGATTTATTTTCAGTAATAGCAATATTTATTTCAAATAATGAGGCGTTGAAAATTACTGCTTTTTGTTGTCATGTGTGAATCCTTGAATAAAAAACAGTTTAGATATACAATGTGCTATGTTTAATTTCGTATATGTGCTAGCAAAAATGCAAATTTTTGACTTCTATTTACAGAAAAAACTTACCTTACTTTGTGTAACCTAACCAAAACTAACCACTTTCTCTCAACATTTAAAACAAAAACAGAAAAGAATAACAACATATACTTTCCAGCCCGAGGTAAATAGGTTAATTAACAATGACACACCATGAAACATGTTTCTCGAAATAGCACGTAAGTTATGATTTTTGTACAGATAAAATATATTGACAAAAATTGTCATCTATCGGCAGGCTTCGGTTTGGGAATACCAATATTGAGTTTTGATAGCAACCATAATCTTTAAAACATTAGGTCTGCCATATTCTTAGTTGAGAAACAACTTCTGTATTGGCAGTAATACGTTTATTTTGAATGAAACTATTATCCAATACAAATTGAAGAAATGAAGACTTCGTTAGTATAACTTCACATACAATTAATTTTTCTGATTTTGTAACACAAAATCATGTTTTCATCACAGGTTATGTTTTATTGCTTAAAAACACAATCTGTCATATTTGTTAAATGTTCTGGTTAACTCAGTAACCAGAACTTCTTCTTGTGTTTAAAATAATAGTTGGCTACCACTAGTTAAACAACTGTTTTAAGTTAACCATAACTCGAGAAACACAAAACATTGCTAACCACAACTAAAAATTTAATCAGATGATAATTGGAACATGATCAGACATCGTGAAACCGGCCCTCAGTTATGATGAAGAAAGAGGGGAGAGAAAAAAAAAACCCTCTCCCTCACACACACACATACATACATACACATACACACAGGGGTAAAATAAAAAGCTAGTTCATTATGAAACTTTGAGTAACACAGTAAATATCTCTAAAGAAGTAATTCCCATAATGAGTCAAATTCTCTGAAATCTTAGGAGCCAAACAAAAAATCTAGCAGCCATAAAAAACAAAACTTATTACAATTTATGGTGCACTTACCAGAAATTAGGACAGTTAAAATTTCACTTGTAAGTCATTAGGTAGTCACTAATTGAAATTTTTGTTCTTGTGACCATGTACATCATGTCTTGTTTTTGCGCTGAAGTACCAGTGGTCAAGTTGTCTGGCTTCTCAGTACTTGTTAACCGCTTAATGTTTACTTTAAACAAACGTCCATGCATTTAGCATCAGACTAACTTTAATTAAATCATTGACAATCAACTGATCAGAAAAAGTAATGCATAGCCACAAAATGTATTTCGTCCCACTTATTTTATTACGATATTACACTTTGCTACAGGGATGTTAAACAGCGTTGTGCCTGTTGTCTATAGTGCTGCATGTTGTAATATACAGCACATGTTATGCTGGTGCAGAGTTGTAAATATGGGATGTCATATTTTCAACATTAATGCACATACTGCACAAACTAACAACACACATTCTAATGGGGGCAGTACCTAGAAAAACAATTTAATATTTACGATTCTTTCTAAATATTTTCGTGCCAAATGCAGCCACATAAATTATAATTCAGTGCATATTTTAATTTTCAAGTTATTGAGCTTCAAAAATGTCATATTTTCAAACGCTGCCGTAAACATTGAAAATGGGTTCTTATTGGCTAACATGCGTGTAATGAAATTGGACAGGTTGTTTTCGCTTGCCGCCCATCCGCAAGGCATTATAGTATGTTTTGTAATCTTCTTAAAATAACTTGGTAAATTTAATGGACCTGGTTACAAAAGCTAACTCGTAAAATTTGCTCATTGTCAACGCACGCACAGTTACAGTTGAAGAGTTTCTTAGTTAATAACGAAGATTTCTCTGGTACGTACTGAGTGAGTTCAGAAGAGTTAAGACAGCAAGGTGCACAGAGCTACGTTTTAATGGTAGGTTTGAGTTTTCGTCAATTTAATTCAAATTCATACTATGAATCTAATTTATTGAGCCAAATCCGCTCAAGAATAATAAATCTTGTTTTAAAGTCAACTGTATGTAGGTTGCATGCATCCAAAAAGTAAGACTTTAAAATGTTTGTTGCAATGGGAGTTAACAGTTAATATTTAGTGGTTTGTGGACATACGCCATTGCTCATGTTTTGCTGATCAAACCTGTGTTGAATGAGGAAGGCAGGGGAGGGGGGAAATAAATAAAAAAAAAATAGAAAGTACAGCAATTTTAGAGGAATTTCGTTCCCTTTTTCTCTTTCTCCTTCAAAATAATTGTTATATTAGCCAAAAAAAAATTCCAGAGACAGAATTCTTTTTTGACTAATATAACAATTATTTTGGAGGGAAGAGGGGAGGGAGAAGGAAAAACAATTTATCTGGGACTGCTTTACTTTATATTTTTTTATGTTTTTTTATATTTTTTGTTTTACTTGCTCATTTTCGTACTTTGTCATTCAACACACGTTTGATCAGCAAAACATCAGCAATGGCGTATGTTCACAAACCAGTAAATTCTAAATCCAAAAAGTAACCCACCGATCCAACAGTAATGCATTTAAGCAAACCTGCTGGCTTTTACAGACTGGTGATCCAGCGTTTCAATTGCGCTAGTTGGGAAAATAATATATCACATTAATTGTATCTATTAAAAATAAATTTTTCTTCCCAATTATTATTACGTTACGTGTAAGCGATAGCGGAACCTACTGTAACAGTGCTACCATCTATTGACACATTTCTCAAAACCCTGCACACCACTTGAATTATCGGTCAATCACAGGTGCCTTGAAGTAGCCTACTGGCCAAGCCGTTTTCTGGCGGGGCGGCCACGCAGTGGAACAGCAAAAACACAAATTGAACAGATGTCGAGATTTGGTCGCAACTTTTTAACTAAAAATAACTTATTTATTTCATGCTTACCATGTCATACTGTACACAATATGCTGAAATAACTATTGCATACATAAACTACACTTTTGTCGCTAGCAGCAGTCTGTTTCAGGTTACGTTTTCTTATAAACCATGCAGTCCATCTCGTATTGTCACACGGCGCAGTAGTAAATGCTGTGTTTAGAGTAAATTTAATTGTAGTGCTGCTTAAAGGAACTATTATAGGCACTTATAACTATTCTGAGTTCCATCCACACCTGTTCTTACCACAGACAACAGAATTTAACGTGATTTCACGACCTAAACATAAGTTGCTGTAGAGTTAAGAATAAACAAACGTGCTACAAGTCCAATGACGTCGCAGGGACATCAACATGGCGGCACCCGTTTTTACTGAGCTAAAATAAACATTCTTGAACCAAACAAACCTGTAAAGTTTCATCATGCAGAATTTAAGTCACCAAGAAGGAAAAGTCAGGCGCTGTGGCAACCTGTTGCCCGGCATTTGTAGAGCCTTGCATCCAGTATCAAAAGCTAACAGTTAAGTCATGTAGGCCGATGCCCAAGAGACTATTGAGTGCCACATACAGTCATGGGGCAAGAGATCATAGTGTCAAGTACCCACTAGGATAACTAGCACTGTGTGACTGTTACTTTGCCAGATGTGAAGATATATGCTGCACTGAGAATTTATCACCTCTGCACCTAAAAGTCATGGAGTTACTCCTTCACAGGAAATACCCTCACTTTATTATAAACTAAAAAGGCTTGGTTAGTTCCAATTATCAAGATTCAACTGCATTTGAGATTACTATAAAAATCCACCTTTTGTGATGTGCAAACTATGTTAACGGTCAGTGTTGTTTGTACATGTGTGCAATTACTCCAATTGTGGCACTGCATTCACTCCCAACAATGATCGCTATCCTCCGACACTGATGTGCCAACGTCAACATTAGGATGGACGAAAGCCATTACTTGTTCACTGCAGCTGCTTTTCACATTCTGACACTGCAGGTACTGTACTACTAACAGAGAGCCGTAATACCTGTCTTAAACAGTATATCATGCTGCCAGAACATCACGTTTAATAAGTATTGCTACATATAAACAAGCATACATGCTCGCGGACGCACACACATTGCTAACCATTCAAAACATAAACTAGTACTGTATCATAGTCTTAAAAATGAAAGTCTGCTGAAAAAAAACTAACACGAATGTTCACAAATCACATGAGTTCATAAATCACAAGAGTGAAAGGGAAAGATTTCATGTCAGCAGTTCTTATAACTACTAAGAAATTGATTGCTGGGTAGTTAAGTTTTTTCCAGATAATATTATTTAAAAAATTATGCACAAGACACATTTCAAAAAGCCTTGCTGGTATTTGTGCTCAATACAGACCTTTAAAAGGTTTCACAGAAAAAAGTATAAATTTTGTGATAAAAACACTTGACAAAAATACTCTAGATTTAAAATAAATTAGACTAATCAATGCTACCTTGCATAATGAATTAAAAAAGAGCCATACTTTCACAAAATTAAATTTCAACTCTCTCTATATATATATATATATATATATATATATATATATAAAACATTTTTAAACATACGTATACATTAATTGAATCTGAACCAAAGATGCAGCAACAAACAACAAACTTTCAAATTCCTGCTTTAGCTAGCAAATTAGGTACTATCCAAAGAAAATTTCTGCAGTTCCACCCATTTAATCGCTTGTATGTTACAACCAAAATCACATCACAACCATAAATTGACATAGAACAACAAACAGACTACCAAGTAATGCACAAAAATACGTATCTCTTATTTTGTAATAAAAAAATACATTCACCAAACTGACAAACAATAGGTAAACAGAAAATCATTCAAATATCGTCAATAAGACATGACCATGCTTGCAAGGATTCACCACGGTCACCAAAACCATACAAATGAGAAGCAAGTACAGTTAGGCTGGTTTACCGAGGCCACTGGAGACCATTAATACTTCCTCTTTATTACAGAAATGCAAACATGTGAAAACCTATCATATGAGATAACTACCCTTACATTGATTAAAAGCCTACAACAGTTCTAACTAAACTCAAACAGTCCCCCAGTTCACATGTACCAAATTTTAAATGAATTAAGAGAATTCTTGGCTCAGAAAGAAATGTTAAGTAGACCATTTCATATTGATTGTAACTGTATGAGGTATACATATAATTTCCTTTAAAGGATATTTGTGGAAAAAAAAAGTGATTCTGAAGCTACGTTATTTACAGTAATTTTTTTAACAAATGCCACACAAGTATTCTTGTCTACTTTCTTTACAGTTACAAGCCCATATTATTAGTATGCATAGTTCTTCATCAGTCTTAATAAGTATAGGCCATCAGTAAATAGATTTATCTTGCGAGGTTACAGGGAATGATACGTGGAAAGTTTAAATCATTTACGTACACCTGATGACTTCATAATGTGCTGGCTTGAATATTCTAAATCCCATGTTGCAGAGTATATGTGATATAATGATTAACAATTTACAACCCTGTGATATAATGATTAACAATTTACAACCCCTTCTCTAAAAAATTGATTAGGTCACAGATGTATCAAAATTGAAATGAACAGTTAGCACTACCTCCATTTCAACAAGAAACCTGATCTGAGATGTACTGTAGTGCAACCTACCCGTGCACTAAGTCTATAATCTTTCTCTCCGTTCAGGGTTCATAATTTAAGATGCCTCGACTAGCTATTTTCTCAGCGGCAGTAAACATCAGCTCATTCACTCTTCGTCGAGGGTACGAAAGAAACAAAGGCGACGGAGAAATCTATTCTGCTAAATATTCATCTGCCCGGTAATTTAAATAAGTGATAATCATTTATAGAGAATAAAATACCACGTTAGTTGCAGGATGTTCACTCTATTTCCAGATTGACTGACGATACAATACAGATACACACGCTGGTACAATACCTCGTGGTGGGCCTTCACCATACTCGCTTAAAATGGTAAATAAAGAAAAATAACTACTTCAGTTATTTTAAATTAGGAACCAAAATGTTTTACTTTGCCCTGCCTGATGGCTCAGGTTATCAGAAACGAAACCATGCTGCTTGCGCGCCGCTGCCTCGCTGCAGCCCTCTCGCACACATCCGCTCGCTTCCACACACACCAAACAAGTAAAAGCACGTGGCCAAGGTTCAACAGCCTCGCTGGCCCCGGCGGAAGTGCCCTGAGATATTACTACGCCAGCTACCCTTCTACCTACCTAGAGCATTCTTTAATTAACTGGGTTGACTTCACTAGGAGGTTTCAATTTACCAATTTTACAACAGCAAACCTCAATATATACATAAAGGCTTAATTTCCTAATTTCCTACTTAGATATATATGTAGCGCTCGTTTTAAAATTAACACATTCTTTTCTTTATAGGCTACTACAAGTCACATGACACTATAATGCAAAGATTACTCACCAGAGGCCACACTTAATACTAGCTATGAATGCTCTCACCTGTCATACACTATTTAACATTAATATTCATTATTACTATATTGGTTTGGCCCACTGCTCCTTAACAAACAAGCTTTAGCTTACTATTAAATATGAATGTCTCTTTGTTTCTCCTTCCGTTGTCACTTATAACTAACATCTGCCCTTATAGATTACTTTGTGGGGATCTCAATGCACTACACACGCGCCAGGCAAGCCGGGCCCCCCACACTTCCAGGCTACTCTGCAGTCCAAGTTAAACGAAGCACCTTGCGACTTCATTAGACGTCTGCTAACGCCGAGAATCGCGCACAAATCTGCAGTCGTGTTAATGAAATCATGTTTACATTAACGCTAAGGTTAGGCCTAAATATTCTACAGCATAAAAAGAAATCGAATTTTGGAGACTAAAAAGGCGGGCCGGGCCAAGTACCTTTTTACAGTACATTTAGTTGAAAGATGACATTCTAGTAAGTTTGATGATTTACCATATCAGGCTGTCTCCACACCAAACTTATAAGCCTATACATTAAGCATAATAGCAGAACAAAGTGATTATTTAAATTTCTTTCCTATGAACAGTGATTCATATTGAATATTTTAGAATGAATGCTATTGACAAATAGAAGAACTGGTTCTCTCAGGACAATTTGATACCATTTGTTATTTGTAATTATTGTCCTTACTAAGCCCAAGAGTAAAATAGTAGGAACATTTTCTAAAAGATGTTTCTTAGTTCATTTTTTTCCAATTACAAGACAATAAATAATATTTCTGTGATTTGATAATTTTCTTGTGCAGCTCTTTTAGTCTGTAGAAACAGCCAGAATTGATAATGCTATTTTTCGACTTCCTTCTGCTGACATAAAAGTTGACAACAGATGTCAACTGGTGACTGGTACATGGCTAAGAGCCACTTATTAATGGATTCGAAATGCCAACGTTAATACCACATTTTTCTGGACTTTGCATTAACTTTCCACATTAATGTTTTCTTCTTATTTTCCATTAATCTCCTGGGTACTTTTAACTACATACAGAAACATTTCCAACTTCTTTACACTTCTAGAAATATTTGAGTAATAATAGCTCCATGTCTTTGGTATTGACAGTTTCTGGCAAGAACGTCTTGGTTATCAAAATGAAGACTTATCATTAATATTTTGGTTTATTTTAACTATAGTAGCTAATTTAATTATCAAATATCCAAAACAAACAGGTTGGCAACATTACCACTTTGACTCATTGAATACTGCCGCAGTATTGCTCTGGACATACTTCAGCAAATATTTCAATCCCTACGGTAAAACTTGCAACAAGTCGAGTCACATCAAGAATTATTCCATATTAAAATAAATTCACCTACTGTATTTCTGAAACAGCACAATTGGTTTTAAATCATGATGCATAAGTGTGGACTAAACTCTAGACAGTCAACTCATAATCCCACTAACTGAAAGCCAGCCAAAACTAATTGTTGTACAGTACAGTAGGTGTGACCGGTGTAGACTAATTACCTACATTTTTGTTTATGGGATTTCTATTTTATGGATATTTCTGTTCAGCTTCAACATATATTTTTATAATAAGCATGCAGAACTTACTTCAACATACTGATGGCCCAAAGTCTGATAACTGATTTCGGTACATTTGCCAACACATCTGCGCCTGTCGAGTTGGTGAAAGAAGATATATTAAGGGAGGTAAATACACAGCTTGAATCCCTAGACACTTGGGAAACAAATTGCAACATTTATCAAAACACAGAGACACCAGAATCGAGAGAATTGAAACCCAGCTGAAAACACTTACTGAGGAGCTGCAGTCTGTACAATTAAATGCAGAAATCAGGGTACTGCCAACAACTTCCAACCCTAACCCTAACACTACACCTGAATCGACAAATTGTGTGGAGGTAGCCACATTTTTGTGCATCCAACTACCCCGATGATGATTCACCATCCAGCAAAACAATGGGCTGAGGAGCTACCCAAGTTCTCTGGTAAACAGAATGAAAATCCTGTCAGTTGAGCTGGTCTCAGCTCTGGTGCTTACAAGATATTTGGTGAAACAGACACTGGCATTCTGTGTGCTATCCCGTTGTGCTAAAACCCTCTACACGGACCTAGGGCAGGCCGTGAACCCGCTGGGAGTGGAGCGCCGGCGTGGCTAAGTCCTCTTCGGGCCTGCTCGGCCATTCTCGCCGCCTCCTTCGGCCGCCCCTCCCTCTGGCCTCTCCCTCCCCTACCTCGCTGAGCGGAGTTGGTGTCTCGAGTGCCGGAAGCGAGTAGTCTTGCGATAGCCTTGTTGCCTGGCAGTGGTGGGCGCTCGCGACCGGGACGTGTACGGTCTCGGCTCCAACTGGTGAGTGTTTAGTTTGGTGGTAATTGTTTCCTGGGATTTATTCGTATCTTTATGTTATCCTTTGCGCCTTTCTTTATCAATTCTTTTGCACCATGGAGTCGGGCGCGTATCGTCGCGGTCGGGAGCGGGTCACGTCGGTCCAGATCGTTTACTTTTCAGGTTAATGCGCACTGGGCGCTCCATTTGTAATGTTTTTAGTAATTCTAATGGCATGAGGCCATTTTGTTCTTCGATATTTAGCTGTGGTGATGTTGTAAACGTTCGATTGTGTAACGATTCATTGCTACCCGAGTGGACTGTGTAAGCTTAGCCCAATATAACTTGTGATTTGAACCTTGAATTCTGCTTATCTTATTGTAACTTAGTGCATGCCTTATACCCTAGAGTGATGCTGGTGACGTATCTACACGCTTTCTGGGAGTAAAAGAAAGAGATTTTAGGGCTGTGTGGTCGCGGCCTTGGTGGCGACGACTCGCTCTGGGTACACGGCCATTTGTGTACAAGTGGGCTGTTTGTGAAACGAGCTCAATAGCTGCGCGACTCTGCTATGGTTGTTTACCTAGCGAGTTGTGTATGATTAATTAG
>PNEQ01110594.1:8598-13598 GCA_003012365.1 Medauroidea extradentata
TTTTTTTTTTTTTTTTTTTTTTTTTTTTTTTTTTTTTTTTTTTTTTTTTTTTTTTTTTTTACCCCTTATAATCGCGTAAATGGTGAAACAAATATGTCACCCGATGAGCGTCTCGATGCTGTTGTACTATATGCAAAAAATTTGAGATCAAAGTTATAGCTTGAACATTTTGGGATTTTTTGCAACAGCGCGCCCCGAAACAAGGACAGTGATAACGGCAGTTACCGTGAGTTGAAAAGAGAGAGCAAATGTTCTTATAACTCTGTACTGCAATCTAAAGCCCGGTCCACACTATCTATAATTCAGTACATAATTCCGTACCAAATGATATGCAAGTAGCACTGCGACAGTGTGTACCGCAACTAGGCTGGTTTCAGACAGAATTCATACCTAATTTCACAGATACAGCCCGTCCTATTTTTCATCGTAGTATATGTCCACGCGCTGTCGCAATGCACATTTTCAGCGACAGCGCATGCGAAGTATGCAACTGCAGGGTTGCCAATATGATCTGAATAAAAATAAAATCCTCGTTTCCAACTGAACAAACGACCATCAGAGTTTTCACAACCGAAATAATACAAGATTGTTTTACTTATTTGGCAATTACACGTACGCATGTCTTATATTATGAAACAGTTTTCGGGAATTCTACAATTACACTTTATGGGATATGGCAACCGACATCACAAACACATTTTTCTTATTGCGTACCGAAACATGTTAGTGAAAAGATAGCGTGCACACAACACAGAAGTTTCGCAAAATAATTCTGGCATAAAATCGCAATCGAAATTTATGAACAGAATTAGGTAAGCCTAAGTAATTGAGTAGAGAGTTAAGGATATGTGTACTGGGCTTAAGCGTGAGACGCTCTATAGCGACAGACCTTTCCACTTGTCAAAACAGTTACAGAGATGTTACCCGCACCAGCACGAATCTTGGCTATCTGCCACACGAAATGGGTAACACAGTGGCGGATCCAGAATTGTGTGGAGGGAGAGGTCTATGCCTTAAAAAGTGTGTATACATACACCCCATGCCAATTTCGATTTTAGAGATGCAAAATGGTGCTTTTAAAGGAATTTACACACACAAAAATTTTATTACATAAGTACAGATATTTTTTTTAATAAATTATGTCTTAAAAAGGGAATAGTGCTAATACAAAAAATTGAATTAGAAAAAATAAAAAAGAAAATAAATCTGACATTAAAAAAAGGGGGGCGTGGGTCCCACTCCAAATCCGCCACTGAAACGAGGGATAAAAAGAAGTCTGCTCAGAACGGTATGCTACACAGTACGAGCCAAACATTTAGGCGCTAGTGTACCCGGGGACGACGAGCGAGGGCGTCGTAGCAAACCTGCGCACCTGCGCTTGTGTTTAGTCTACACGGGCCACCACGAACATGTCACCGCCGAGGTTATGGCGAGGTCACGCGAACTGCTAGCCAGTCGGGTACACAATTGAAAGGGAGCGGGGGAGGTGTGCGAACATGCACCGGCATTAAAACAGCTTCCAGACTTGGGATTAACTATTTTAAAAATTAATGATGAAAATTAACCGTTAAAACTAAACATATAACACTTCTGTATTTAATAAAAATGCTGAATTTTAAAATGAAAATTTAAAAAAATAACAATTTTTTTAGAAATACAAAGTATATATTTTTTTTGTTTTTATATGTGTCATCATAGCCTGCAACATTGTTATACACTGTGAATTTTTTTCCGTTTGGTATGTCAGTTGGTTTTAGCGCGTACTTATTAAAACAGTAAAGTCCAAATTTTGACGATTACGACTCATTACGCAAAAACTATGAGAGATACAAAAATTTCCTAATAGGAAGATTTAATCACAATTTATGTATAAAATAAGAAAACAAATATCTGGTACAAACATAAAAATTAAAAAAGACGTTGAAAACTGAGGTGTCCCGCTCTTAATCGTTACTTACGAAACTAACCCATTTTAAAATTGTAATCATTAAAATTATTGGCTAGCTATTAAAAGAAACTACTTAGTTTCTGCAAACCGATGAATGCACTAGAAAATAAGTGGTTGGCTTCAGAGTCCAACGCCGACACAAAATTTTAACATCAAAAATAGCATTTTCGATTTATACACCGAACAGTACACAAATGACACCTAGCACCAGCTACACGATGCAAGCTGATTCAAACGAACATGTTACAGTAGGTGGCGCCACAGTCGCGTTTTTCTAGACGAGCAGATGGATAACATAGCAAACAATTTTTTTTCTTCTGGGAAACGAAGCAATATACGAAGAACGCGATTTACTTTGTTGGTCTGGAGCAGCGCACAGAGTTTGTAAACATTGTGTCACAGTGGCCGGGAATTTATTTCTTTTTTTCAGAAACTGAAAAAAAAAAAAAAATGGAAATTATTTTATGGTTTTCAAGGTGTTAAAATAAAGAATTTCTTGGTAATGTGGTCATGCATGTGTAACGTTTTATTTTTCTCAATACAAATATTTTGGGACACACTAACTTTTAACCTAAATCAGTTAATTTTCTTTTAACTTTAACTATTATCAGTTAATATTTTAAAAGTTGACTTTTAACTCGAATCAGTTAATATTATAATGATGTAATCAACTTCAAGTTTGATCAGTTCGATATTTTGGTTAACTTTCCCAAGTCTGCTAGATTCGTAGTATTCTTTTCATTTATTCCGCAGTGGAAAGTATGGCACGAAGCCAAACGAAGGATTTCTATCTTTCTGATTTACAACTAAGGTTGGTAATTTCTTTTTCTTATGCAGTCTCCCACCTCCCTCTTTCCACAAAGAAATATATTTCGTAACATAATTGGTAGAGAAGATGATTTGTCGCGGGAAAACTTGACTGTTTACTGGGTTTCAACGCACGTTCAGCATACCAGAAGGTTACTGGCTTTCGCTTGTACGTGGAGCTGTTACCCTATTTGACTAAAGCCGCGCTGTTGTAATATTCTATATCTGTTATTGGTCTGCAGACAGCTACGTCGTGTCAGGTGTCTATCATCCAGTCATACAGGTTGCAAGAAATTACAACGTTTTCAAGGGTACCGCAAACTGGGGTTACTTTGACCTTGTGGGGTTACTTTGACCACTCAGAATTTTGGATTTTATGTCGTTTAGAAAGTTTCAGACAGTAACTATAAGGATCAAAGGCAGTTATTAAAATAATATGCTCAGAGTATCTATTTATTTACCAGAAAACCCGAAAGCTAATAATTTAAGTGATCAAAGTAACCCCGAAAATGGACAAAGTATCCCCGCTTTACGGTATGCTGGCACGACAAACTTTCGCGATATACCATCCTCTCTAATGATTGGAAACACATACAGCAGTGGAAAATTATATTGGTGACAAGCAACAACACGTTTACGCATCAGATGAGGACTGTAATCGAACATTTCGTAGACCTACACGTACGTGACGGGAAAAATTCGCGGGTTCGCTGAACTGTAGACAAGCCTCCAAGAATCTATGTGAACTGAAGCAGACAACAGCTGTTCATTAGCTGCTCGCTGACACAGTCAAATGGGCCTGCATTTGTTATTATTGGTTCATCGACTGCAAGATGGTGCTAAATAAACCAACGGCCAATTCTGGAAATAGCACGAACTTACAGTTGTTGGAATTCTAGCTTGTGCCTGAAAGAAAACGCGAATTTTTCTGGTCTCTATGAATAAGACAACAATTGGTCATTGACGGGGCCGCGGTGGCCGAATGGTCAGGCCATTCGCCTTCTACCAAGGTGATCCGGGTTCGATTACCGGCGTGGTCGGTCCATGGATATTCTCATGTGCATGGGAATTGTGCCGGACAATGCCGTTGGTCGACGAATTTCTTCTGGGATCACCCGTTTCCCCCGCCCTTTCATTCCGGTGCTGCTCCATACTCACCTCATGTCACCCCTCACAAACGCTTAGGACCTCGATGTTAAGTCCTAACCGAAATCCCTCACTCTCATTGGTCATTGACTGATCACTGATTTAGCAACACATGAGTGGATCTGCATATAGTTGCTGCTCGACGCCCTCTGCTAGGTTTCATATACGTCTAGAGCCAATACTGCGAAAGAGTCAACTTACAGTAGTATGAAATCTAGTGTGTGTCCAAAAAAAAGGGGGAATTATTTAGGTCCGTTCAAACACATCTAACATAAAACAAACTAAATGCACACTGTATGCCACTATTTTAGAGTGGACAAGCACAAAACAAATATTTATAACGAAATTATTATGTATCTTAAGTTAAGGGAGTTTTTACTGGCATAGGTTTCCTGTATGTTTGTTTGCACGTGTAGTGTGTTCAAGACGGGACTGAAGACATGCGTCACATTTAAGACATGTATCGAGATACTCGCGAACGTTCTGCAGACATCTGCCATCGTTTGTCTACATGTTGATAACCGTAACTTTAATGTATCGAATTATGAGCAGTAGTTCAGATGTTATCGTCGATTGATGAGTATTCCAGTCGTTTGCTCAACGTCTTGCCTCTCCATACCCCTTCAACAAAATAGGCATGCCAACACCGCAGCAATATGCCCACGCGAAGCGATGACTTCGGTAGGAAAGGGCCAATAAGGATCAACAATAGACTCTGATTAGTACGTAACCACAGGACTGCGAACAGGATGCTCAAAATATGAGTCAAGCCGAGGGTGCGTCTCGTTTAATGACAGGTTCCGTTCCTTCGTACCACGTATACCTTGACGTAGGTCATCGGCGATTAAGCGATTCCTTTACCAGTTCCTGCCACTGTGTCAAGTTGCTTGTAGTTTATACTGAACAAGCTGTCGACAAGACATAGAGCAACTATGTAAAAAAAAATACACTCAGATATCTATTGAACTCAAATTTCTTGTGTTCAAGTTATTGAATAGCACTACGATTTAACAAATTTGACTAAATAAACATTGAAAGGATCATTTGAAAAGTTATCGCACGATTTGTAAACTAATGACGCACGACACAAAAATATTTG
>PNEQ01110594.1:16098-28261 GCA_003012365.1 Medauroidea extradentata
GATATTTTTAGAGCCTTTATTCCCCCTTGACTGTTGCCAACAGGAATTAATCTACTGGTTTCGCAATCACGCAATCGAGCTGCTTTAATTAACTGGGCACTAATTAGTTCGTTAATGCCTGTTTGCAGCGCGACAGTGTAACGGTAATAATTGCAGCATGACACGGCAGGATTGGACCACCGCCCACGGGGTCAGGCACATCGATGTTTATCGACACAAAAGTTGAGGGGGAAAATTACACAACAAATAGGAGAGTTTCACAACCGTCTTGGTCACGTGAACTTCTTCGGTCGTCGGAAATACTCGTGAGCGCTCGTTTATCGTCGACGGTTGAGCGCCATTTTTAATGTAGTTTCCTAACCTAACAAAACCGTCCTTTGATTAAGGTTAATTCTACTACAGGTTAGAAAGATCAGTGTTATAAGTTTGGCACATGGAAAATTTCTGCCGCTTGAGCGCTGATATCGCTAATGCACCAAACTGGCCAATCACAGAGCTTTCCTGGATTTTAAGTTTCATTAAGTTGACAATTTAAAAGGCGAAATTGGTTTCTTTTCACTTGAAAATTAAATTAAATGACAAATATACTTTTTAAGTTCATTTAAATTTAATTTTAATACGGTTTCGTATTTATCTGGTCTCTTAGCGATCGAAGCGAAACTAGTGGAAGAAATTTTCCTTGTGCCAAGCTCTCCCATAAGAAAACGTATTTTCTTTCTAACCTGTAGTAGAATTAACCTTACTTTGATTAAACGCACAATGTTAATGACGGTGGAATCACATAGGCGCAAGAGAGCGACAAGACAAATGGGATGCGACACTAAAAATTCTCGTTACTGCGAACACTACTCTGGCTGCCACGCAACAAATTAAAAAATATATATATTACAAATGAATAGTTCATTGCCACTACATACTAACCTCTAGTTCATCTGTACTAATTTTAATGTTCATTAGCATTCCGAAATGTGGAAATAAACGTACATGTTTGCTTCAAAAACGTTATGATTACTGTTAACAAACAATCTCTCTTCCGACTCGAATAAAATTCATATAATTTCTATTAGAAATTCACCTCGCGTCCGCCGTTTTTTGGCGCGCTGACGTCTCAGAAATCTCGGTGCTGATTGGCGAACATATTTTGTTCTTAGTGTCGCATCTGTCACGCCTATGTGATTCCACCGTCACATTTGAAACTAAAGGTTGGTTTACAATTAAAGAAACATAAGCACAGAAAATATAACATAACAGTAGCAAAGTGTGCACGAACAGATGCCTTGTGCAAAATTAGTTCACAACTGATTCCTTCTGTTATGTTTTAGCCAATTGCAATCTGAAATATTCCTTGCTGTATAGCAGTCAACCGAAGACCACTGAAATATATTTGAAGTGCAATCGTATTTAGAGATAACAATGTTCATATAAACTGCACAGCGTAAAACATTTTTATACTGAACCATAGTGTTTTAACATTAAATTTTCTTATTCTAGCTGTGTTTCGTTGTGCATTTTTGGAGGCTAAAGCAACATGGCAAACACACACAAAATTCATTGCTGTTATTGGTTAATGTCCTGTGCATACTCACAAGAAATGAAATATTACAATTTCTTAAGTCAGCATACCTATGCAAACGACCACTTTTCTGGTGGTATGAATCGGTAGGTAAGAATACGCAGAGGTTGGTTATTGTATGGATGACCTACGCTATCAATTGTGAAGCCACCTAACTTGAACTGTCACAAGGGACGGAGATAAGAAGGGAGATACCTGGCTAAATCGCCGAGGATGAACGAATGCGCCCGACCGAGAATTAGCGAGGAGCGGACAAGAGACGCTCGTCGAGTTTCGCAAGGGCCTTTGCGTGATTTCAGGGCCGGACGGAGAAAATGACCGGCTGTCACGGGCGATAGCTCTCTCGTCGAAATACATGCTGATATTTTCACGAAGCCTTTCACTCGAGGGAACGCGGTCTCATCTTTCCCTCAGCAATTGTAACACACCGACAAAAACAGCCGCGGGAAAGTCGGCGTTTCTGCATCCGCCACGGAAACTCTCCGGCGTTTCCAACAATTACTAAACGGCGCGGAGCGCTCGTCTTCGAGGTACGGCTAGGGTCGACGACAGACATTTCGGGACACGACACACGTAGGATTTTGTGCGCCTCTGCCTCTACTGATATTTGAAAGAGTTGAGCAATGGGAGTGCATGACTGGATTTAGTTTGCTTGGACATACTAAATTGCAATGTAGATGTCTGTCAAGGAAAACTAAAGATAATAAATAGAGTGACTGAGAGAAATTTGGTCTGCAGCGCTGGTGAGGGATGACATGACGTGAATATGGAGCAGCACCGGAATGAAGGGGCGGGGAAACGGAAGATCCCGGTGAAAACCCCAAGGAATCAAACCCGGATCGCCTTGGTGAAAGGCGAATGATCTGATCATTCGGCCACCGCGGGACCCTAAAGACAATAGAAAAACATAACGTCGTGCTTCTGTCTGGATAACTACTATTTTTTTGTTTCGTCGTTGTGTCGCAAGTTTTTCTGTTCGAGTATGACGAACAACTGTCTCTTGCTTCGTCTCATTGTTGTGACGTATTTTTATTTTACTTTGTGGTTCATATAATTTATATGTTTGTCCTTTAGCCAAAGCAGGCCTCCAACCCCGGTTGTCTGTCTTTGGGTTAGGTTTTTTTTTTCTTCTTTTAACTTTCTTATTTGGCTGTCGCAGTATTTGACCTGATTCCATTCGTGGAATTTTGTATCGTATATGTATCCTGTTGACTAAAGTATACGCCGCTTATTTATG
This sequence comes from Medauroidea extradentata, assembly GCA_003012365.1. NCBI lineage: Eukaryota > Metazoa > Arthropoda > Insecta > Phasmatodea > Phasmatidae > Medauroidea > Medauroidea extradentata. The sequence goes on from PNEQ01110594.1 coordinate 18,909, forward strand.
TTTTCCTGTTCTCTTTAGTTTTTTTTACAGACATCCACATCGCAATGGAGTAGGTCCAAAAACTAAATCCAGTCTGTCTGTGTTACAGACTACGGGTGTATCGAACTGAATTTTGTTTATTTTACACCTTTGAGTAAGGTATTATTGTCTGCTGCCTATAGCACGTCCGACTGACGAAAGAAGAATAAAAATATTTAATATGGCCGGGGTGTCGTAGGTTACTATTTGGTACGGGCTGTCTTGCTTCTGATTAGCAGTTGAAACATTTTCATCGGTGTCGGAGGGGAGGAGTGGGCAGTGTTGTCGGACCAATGTTGCATTGTAAACCTGCCTCAAGCTGATGTTACAGGTCCAAACACCAGCATTACTCGCCTCACGCCAAGGCGATCCGGGTTTGATTCCCCGGCGGGGTTGCCTGGACGTGGTAATGGTGTCGGAAGATATGCTTGGTTGGCATCCCGGCGCTGCTCCATACTCACATCATTTCACCCCTCACCAGTGCTGCAGACATAAATGCTAGCCAAAATGTCTCACACACTAACGAGAACGCTGGTAGTGAAACGTAACAAATTCTCCAATTAGCAATATCAAGTATTAAGATTTGTTAATATGAACACTGTACATTTCGCTACACACCGCACCCCCAATCAAATACAAACAAACCTCAAATATCAACATTTTTGAGTTATGTACGTGGTGAAATAAGAATTTTCTCTACCTAATGAAATACTAGCATCACCAAAAAAATCATTCCAAATATGAAATAAAGTATTTTGTTTTTCTTCATTTTTGCAGTTAAAAGTAATAATTAGTACAAAACTAAAATTCATACTATTTAGGTTGGATAAGGATAACCAACAAAAGTTATATTCAGTGCAAAAAACAACATATTTTGTGTTGTGTGTGTGTATATATACCAACTATATCACCAAAATATCTTAATGCATGTAAGTACCTCAACTGCGTTTATCTCTAAATGACATATTTCGAGTTATGTTGGTATTGCATTGGGGATGCGACATATTCGCGGTCATTGCTTCCATCCTCACATACCAGTGCTCCACTGGGGCAATGTCGCGACAAAATCGGACATAGAGAGAAACAAGTCGGTAACCCATTGTTTTGAAATGTTCTAGTTATATGCAGGAACGCAACAGTCATCTCTACTGTACATCTCGACACAAAGGATTAAGGACAGTGCAGTAACGATCATATTGTAAGCTACACAATCGTGATTTGTTACACCAATTGAATCATCACAAATATTTCTGACTTTATTAGCTTATTTTTCATTGATGGTTTAAATTGTAATTAAAAAAATTAAATTATAAACAATAACAGGGTTGCTACAGAAGTTCTAGATCAAATTTCCCTGACCTTTCCAGGTTTTCCAGACAAAAATTATGAATTTCCAGCCCTTTTTTTTTAAATTAAAAATCAAGATAATTTAGCTTAAAATCGAGAGGACAGTAATAAGTTATAATTAACTGGAACTATTTTTAAATTAATTGCTGAGATAACATTTTCATAAAGTGAATAGTTGTGGAATTGTCCAAAAGTCAATCGCTAAGCCTGCAGACATGAAGATGCGACTCCAGCCCAGAAGTCTAGCTAGACAAATAGACAATGACCGCAAAAGCCTGCAAACTCCTAATGCTAAGCCTAAAGTTTGTTCTACAATTTTGAATTTACAGTCAGCAGAAGCATTTTCCCTGACTTTTCCAGGTTTTCCTTGACCACTTTGAAATTCCCTAACTTTTCCAGGTTTTCCTTGTTTTCCAGACCTGTAGCAACCCTGAATAATGATATTGATTAAATTTCAGTGCCACATTAATTTTATCTTAGTGATACATTGTGAGTTACCACTATCTGTCTCACAAGCCCTTCAATTTACCTAACGAAAGAGAACCCACTGACATTTGGGGCACTTCCCACAATTCTAGAAAACTAATTAGATGCGTCCCACAAAATAAAAATGAGTCACTCACACCACGTCTGGCAATAACACGCAGGACGTTATCCTTTATAGGTTGCCCATGCCTCTGCGGTTTACTAAATTATGGAGGTCTCGATAGTCCGTACTCTGACATATGCCAGTGACCACGTCCATAAATACGGCCTTGCCACAGTAAACTGATGATGCGCGCATGCGCCTTTAATTTTTTTTTTTTTATCTTCAACCAAACCATTTCCCGAGTTAATTCAGACGTTTGAAATCCAGTTAATGAAGTAGTAGTTTTATCTCGATTTATAATCACTTGAAGCCAAGGTTTGGAATTGAAAGTATCAATTAACATTATTTTTACAGTGATATTGTCTTTAGAGATCATAAATTGGCTGCTTTTATATAAAAGAAACAAATAGACATTTTCTTTTCATTTTTTAAGTTATGTACACCAAGTACATAAGAAACCTTTAAATTCTGCGTATATGTAAATATAACCAACCACCATGTGTCCTGTGCTACCTTGCGCAATGCATGAAACAAACCACCTAACATCCAACTTAACTTTCTAACCTGTTCTCTCAATTTAAAAGATAGGTTGCTTGGTTCAATTTACATAAAAGCCGTCCAAATACTGCCTCGGATAAATTCGCATTAAGAAACGCAGTGTGTTGAACAATAAGGGCCTGAGAGAAAAGACCACGTGGTGCTGGTTAAAACGCGCATGTACGCAAAGTCCGAAGGCACGTATTATGAAATAACTTCGAAATAGGTGCAGTAGGTTACGTAACGCAATTTAACTCGAAACACACGCTATAACGGAAAAACCAGACATGCGGCGTGCAAACCTAAGTGTTACATAAATAAACGCTTTCTCCAAACATACCGGATTGTAACTGGCTACTGCGATGCTTACATAAATTACCTGCCGTCTCACAGAACTAAACAACTTCCTTGCTATTTTGCTATTTGAGATTTATATTAGTATCTACAATTTTATTGTCTTGGGTTTTACGTCTCGTGGACAGCGAGATCGTTAGAAGCGATTTTACACAAGGATAGGAACTGGGAAAGGAATCGACCATGACCTGTGTTAGTTAACTGGAACAACTGTTACCTGGAGCGATTTCAGGAAACCATGGGAAACCGAGATCAGAATGGCCGTGGTCATGAATCGAACCCATGGCCCTCCCGATTGAGTCCAACGTGTTACTATTGAGCCAACTCGCTCGATTTTCAATCAATGTTGCTGTATGAGGGACTGTTAGTTTATCTAGTTGGTTTCCTCCAACTCCGACTGGATAACAAAACAAAATAAATAATATTTTCAAGGGATGGATACAAGGCTAATGACAGACCTGTCTAAATACGTACATAGATATTTAAAAAAATTGCTAATATTTACTTATCAATACCACGTTAACATAAAATGAAACGCACGTAGGCGTACTGTAATTGTTGACTTCAACATAACGATTCATTCCTTGGTAAGGTAAATGAGCTTTACGTCTCTTCGATATCAACGCCATTAAAGACGGTTACATAAAGTTTGGCGTAATGACAGGGAACTGGAAAAGAAGATAGCCAAGGCCATTGTAAAAAAAAATTCTCAACATTAGCAAGGATCGATTATAGGAAACCACGGAAAACCGACGGCGGAGCCTTGATCATTCCTTCGTTCTTTACAGAGGAAAGAAATTATGTCCTCAAACTCAAAAAGTAAACTTCGGGTTCGGATGGCGGTAGTAGCTATATAGCAACGCTTATGTTTTTATACGTGGAAATAGTATAGGCAGTTTCAAAAATGTTTTCAAATCTACCTTCACATCCTGAAACGTGTCCACAAAATAAGAAATGGTTTCTAGTTTTCGGCTGCTGTTTGACAAAATCAGACAAGAGCAGTAATACTAACGGCAGCGGACGGACGCCCTTTATCAATCTGCCCTGTGTTACGAATTTTGGAATAGAGCAATCAACGAAAGACTGTACCTGAAATAAGATAAACTCACTGCAATCTAATACTGAGCAGGTGAGCTCTGCAGCTGAAACTGGGTTCTAACCCCGAGTTGGCCCTGGACCTGTGTGTGCCATTTCTAAACGTGCTTTTACTATGACTAGGGATCTGCAAAATTCGCGTTGTTATTAGGTAACAGACTAGACTTAACAGTCCTATACATACAGGATTACAGTATGATATCACACTGGACGTAGTTTCTATGTGATGTTAGCTACGTGTGTGACCACTTTATAGCAGGTTGGTCACTGAAATCTGCAACTTTTAATTATTGGTCAGATGCGTTTTCCCAGCAGACCACGGCATTTTTTTTTTTGCCCATTGGTAGAGACGATGGTATATCGCGAAAATATTGTGTGCCAACATACCCTTGAAAGTGCTGCATTTTCTTGTGTGTATCACTGCGTGATATACGTCTCAAACTTACCTTTCTGCAGACCAATAACAGACATCAAATATAACGATAGCTAGACTGTTATTGGCTCAGTCAAATAAAGCAACAACTCCACGACCAAGAGAATGCCAGTAATGTTTTCATAAGCTGAAAGTTCGTTGAAACCCAACCAATAGTCAAATTTTCCCGCGATAAATCAGCATTAGAGACGCTGGTAAATCGCGGGAAAAGTTGATTCTTTGCTAAGCTCCAACAAGCTATGTATAACACTAGGTTTTGCACCTATATCGGCTAGCGTTCATTAGAAGCACTGTATCCCGCTTCAACAGATCCAGTTAGAACTGTACAGTTTTAACACAGAACGTGCGTGATTTGCCAGAAAACTGTTCACACGTGTCAATATTGAGATACTATAGTTTAATGGCGACTAAGTTAAATACTTTCGCGATTTTCCAGTGTCTCTAATCCTCATCTCTTCCTATGGGGGAAGTTGGACAAGTATATAACCATTTGGAGTCTCTGGTGGCAGGAAATAACGCGAATTTTGCATGTCTCTATCTATAACGTATTCTGCAAGCCTCCTGCCAATTACCCAGCCAGTATAAGAGCTAACACGTTGACAGGTAATAACTAATGATTAAATATTTACTCCAGTGTTTAAACAGGTTCTGAAGGACAGTTCAACCAGACAGGTGGCTTCCAGTGGCTTCAAATAGTAACAGTCGTGCCTTGTGACCAAGATATCACGTGTTCGACTCTTGGCGTCGCTAACCGCCTCCCCGCGTGGGGAACGTGGCGGACGTTGTCGTTGGCCGGCGGGTTATTTCGTAGTGCTTCCGTTCCCCCCGCCCATGCATTTCGTCGCTGCTTCGTCACTGGGTCTCATTTCATGTCATCCCACAGGGAACGGCGACACTTACTGGCTCCGAGATTGAAAGTCTGTCCTCTGGTTAATTCCCTTCTCTATGTTGTTATTATATAACTGCCAACTCGTCAGTTGATAAAAAATAATTTGATTTATTAGTGTTTCATAAATGTAATCTCAATGAAGGCGGATAACGACATTAATCGCAGATCATTTACGGGTGTTCAAGTTCTAAATATGCATAATTGTACATTTGCACGGCATAGTGTTCGTTTTATATACGTTACTTGCGACTACATTTTCCACATGTAAAAATTGTTTTACGCTCATAGTTTTTCCATATCAGCATGACAACAAGCAAGTTACGGGAACATAGAAATAACAAAAATCAAGTGTCTCACTCTAATTAAATAATTTACACTGAAATGAGAATTATGAGCAATATGCTAAAATATAAAAAAAAAACACAATAGTATTTTTTTTAATTGCCATAAATAAACTGTCATAATTTTCAGATTTTTTTAAAGTACAAATAAATGTCACTGTTATTTTTTTTTTTTTTTTTTTTAGCATATTGCCGATAGTATAAAATTGCATGTCACTATGAGAAAACTAAGAAAGTTAAAAAATTTCTATAAGTGGTAAATGTAGTCACAAATAACATCTATAAACCGATCACTGTGCCGTGAAAATAGAAACTTATGGAATTTTCCCCCGTGAACGCCCTTAAAGCACAAATCGCTCGTGCTCCATACTTACGCACACGGGTTATTTAAGTTAGGAATAAACCGTGTTCGGGTTTCACTATTAAAATTCTGGCTACGTTAAAAATATGTTTAAGTGGTGTGTTCGAAGTTAGTTCTGATGGAGTGCCTGTATTAGTCTAGACCGGAGTATAAAACTGAATGATTACTTTGGGCGATACCATATGCCGTAATCATTGCTTGTGGCGTCAGAAATTCTAAGTAGGCCTACATACGTTATGTTCCAACGATGCTGAATTTTGGAAAATTAAACTGAACCAAGAATTACGATGTATAAATGCACCAATCCAAATTGGCAATGCATTGTGAATGAAGTTCCTCAAATACCATTCGAATCTCCAACACGTGGATGCGACGTTCTCTTCGCCACACACACACACACACACACACACACACATCACTAACCTGGGAGAGGGGGTTTATCTTGTCAAGACTGTCCGTGGCACAACCTTGGGTGGCACCGACCCTGAAGGTCACGACACACGCACGTCCCGAAGCCGGGCCTTGCTGCATTGCGGCCGGTATTGATCCAGGAGGAAGGAGGGGGGGGGTGTGGGAGGATGTACGGGGTTGTTCCGCCCACTCACATCATCGGCACGGGCGCACAAACAGTCGCCCACGGCGATGCACAGCGACACGTGGGCGCCGCCACTCTCACCTCAAGTCTGCACAAATTCCCTCGTGGCACGTGCTTTGAGCGCCGCGCTAATGCGGCTGGACAATCAGAACACACTCCCCCGGCACGCAGGCATCTGTTTACCCGTCCACCACCCACAGAGGCTAATCTAAGGTGTTTCGGCAGGAGAGGGGGGAGGGGGTTTATGCGCTAACCGTACTAACTCGCTAACAACCGAGCACAGAAGTAGGTCCTGCACGTCTGTAAGCTACGTCAGTGGCCAGCATGAACCTGGTCGGTAAAGAACGTACAGCGACTGACTGACTGATTTATCCGCAGTAACCCGTGAAATGGGGATATTACTAATTTCTGTAACTATATTTCTATTTAAAAGTATGTTTAATGTAACGAATAACGGTATCCACACATCCGTATAACACGTGAAAAAATCAAATAAAAAGAGTGTTTATTTTAGCTCAGTAAAAAAAAAGAGTGCCACCATGTTGATGTCCCAGTTACGTCACAGGACATATTTCATGTTTGTTAACCGACAGCAACTTACGTTTAGTTCGAAAAATTGTGTTAAGAGTGTGTGGTAGATAAATAAACGCTGAAAACATCAAACGATTTCTACGCTTTTTTCGAAGCCAATATGGAGAGAATAGTCAATGACAATCCTAGATAACGGTATTTGCCAACTTTATGAGTACATATTTATCCTAAATTACTAACTCGTTAAGCGTGATCTTTTGCGCCGCAGTTAAATGCACGAGGTTCCGGCGTCAGAGATTGTGCCTCAGAAGTTCGTAACACTGGAAACAATTTTGTTTAAAACGTTGGCTAAAACTATTTTCTAGGATTGCTATTGTTTAATTTTCGCAAATTAGCTTCAAGAAACATACAGTTATAGATTAATGCTTTTAGCGTTGAATTATGTACCACGCCCTCTTAAATCCAGTTGTTTATGTGGTAAGAACGGGTTATGGCGTGAAATCCAATGAATTATAAAAGTGTGCAGTAGCTCCTTTGTCAGCACTACAACTGGATTTACGCCAAATTCAATAAGTACTACAACGCCATGTGACAATACAAGACGGACTCGTCGTGGTTTCTAAACGACACGACCTAAAACAGTCTGCTGTTAGCGACAAAACTGCATTTTATGTACGTAAAGATTATTTCATTGTATTGAAACTATTTGCATAAAATAAGTAGGTACTTTTAATTTAAACCAAATCTCGACATCTGTTCAATTCGCTGTTTATGCTGTTCCTCTGTGCGGCCGCCCCGCCTGTTGAAATGACTTAAAGCATAGGCGAGCTCAAGGCACCCGTGATTTGCCGATAATTCGAGAGGTGGGCAGGGTGTTGCAAAATAGCCGTTGCGGTGTAGCCAAAATTATAAGTAATTAACTTTCAGAAACAAGATAATTAATATTGATACTGAACGCTACGAACAACTTCAGTACACCTTTTGTATTACAAAGGAAAGCATTTTTGTATTTTTTTTAATGTAGAAAATGAGAAAATATTTTCATGAATTGTGGCTGTTACTGAATTTTTCAAAGTAACGTTTGTCAAACACGTCATAAAATGCATTGACACGCTGACTTTCAGTTCGAGTTATTTTACGTGTGTAAGTTGAACAGCGTTTGGCACAAATACCAAAAAAATAATACTTTTTACAGGACCAACGCCCCTAAATCTCAAACTTGGCCAGACAACCACGGCAATACGGTTTAAATTCCCGGTGGAACAGCTCCCAATTTTTGCACATGCAGGATATCTACTGACTTGGAAATTTGTAATTCAAGTTATGTTTCAGTATAGTTAGTTACTTCCAGTCGAAACAACTCTGTATAACGCCAAATTGGGCACGATTCGTGACCGTAAACCGGCGCATAATATGATTATCATTTGCTGGTTCCCAGACCATGCTTGTTATCCGCCATACACTGAGAGAAAGAATTGTTTCATTATACTAAATATATTTGTTTGGGTTGTGTTTGCTTCAGCTAAACAATATTTTGTTGGTAAGACCAAGCTTGGAGTCCTCCAAACAAATTTAATTATTTCCCTCGACCAAATTATTCATTTAAACGTAATTTGTTTGTGCCAAACATATATTTGGTTGCCACAGGACGTCGAATAAATATTTTGTGTAAACAAACAACTCGTTACAACTTGTCAACAAAATAATAGTCAGTTATAAGTGAAGTGCTTTGAACCAACAACTTTTTTTCGATGGACTAAATGATTTTGTTGGCGAAACTAAATACATTTGGTTGACTTGCGGAAGATGGCAGGCTGGCGTGCGTAAGCGATAAGATGGCGAACACTGTATACCTCAACTTTCAAAATATAAGTTTGTGCTACAAGTAGGACGTCTAAACTGTTAATCAGCATAATTCTAGTAGCTTAAATTTAGTTATAAAAACTTAAAGGTGGTTAATTCGATTGATCACAAAAGAAAATGCTATAAACTTGAAAAACACCGCAGCTGCACGACTCGTTCTTTGTGCTGCAGCCCTGCAGTGCACGACTTAACTATTCCTTTACCAGGGTTCCCACTCTTTTAAGCTAAAAAATTTCAAGCACTTTTCAAGAACTTTCAAGGAAATTTTCCACAAATTTCAAGGACCCTGATTTGGCATGCGCAAGCACACATTAACAAAAAGTAACACGTGTACAATGAAAGCAATTTACTTACCATACCAGTACCACTTTACCCTTCTCTTGCAAGAAAGTTAACATTT
>PNEQ01110595.1:0-28160 GCA_003012365.1 Medauroidea extradentata
CACACGCGCAGACACACACGCACAGACACACACGCACAGACACACACGCACAGACACACACGCACACGCACACACGCACATTCACACACACACACACACGCGCACACACACGTGCACACAGACACACACGCACAGACACGCACGCACAGATGCTCACGCACAGATGCGCATGCACAGACACACACATGCACGCACACACATGCATGCACACACACATGCACGCACACACACATGCACGCACACACACATGCACGCACACACACATGCACATGCACACACACATGCACATGCACACACACATGCATGCACGCGCATGCACATGTACACACATGCACACGTACACACATGCACACGTACACACATGCACAGACATGCATGCACAGACATGCATGCACAGACATTTGCATGCAGACATGCACGCACAGACATGCACGCACAGACATGCACGCACAGACATGCACGCACAGACATGCATGCACAGACACCCACACAGACATAAATATGTAAATCTTGCATACATAACATACCTATTTCAGCAGACGCACCCTTCAAGTGTGGGCTCCAGCCGAAGCTAAGGTTTTTTTCACCAATTTTCTTTATCTCACATTGGCGGCTTACTAATTAATGGGTACTGCAGGATGCTATTGTTGCATGCTAAAGAGCATGTTTAAAGAAATTAGTAACTTCTTGCATTATGATTATTACTGCATCTGTTCTTGTATAACGTGCCGTCGTGTATAGTACGCACCACGATTTTTGGAACAAGGTACAGTAAAGCCTCGATCTAACAACATTGCACGGTGCCAGGAAATTGTGTCGTTAGATCGCAGATGTCTTTAATCCTGAGGTAACTAAATTTGAAACCCCCCCCCCCCCTCCCCAGTAAAAAAATTTTAGTGAGTTTCTTTTCTAAAATTTGTGTAGAACAATTACCGACTAAAAAAAAGTTTTTCATTGAAATTATATTTTAGTGCGATGAAAGGTGTCTTCCAAATAAAATGGTACGGTACCCCACAATCCCCTATCATGATGTGCGAGGCGGAGTGGCACGTTGGTATGGTTGTATAGAATGGGGTAGGGGAGTGGCCGGGCTGCTGGCCTTGGCTTGCCTCCGAGCAGCTCGTGCGCGCGTGATTCATACTGCTTGTCTCGCGCGAAGCACTTTTAGACCATAACGGAACTCGTATTATTTACGTGAATGTATACGGCAACGATTTTTAAACCTTTCAGTACAGCCGTCGAGTCTTTTTTTTTACTGCGCAAGAACTGTTATAGTCTGTCGCCATTATCAGCATTTACGCGATACTAATAAAAGTGTGTATTAAAGAACAAACATTTTAAAAAAGAATGTATTTTTAAAAAAACTCAACGCCTATTAAGAACGCGAATTTAGCCACTCAAAAGGGAAAAAAACGGAATTTTCAAGGTGCTGTCACGTGTAAAATAACGACTCGTCGCAAAAAGTTGTAGGCCTATTGGAAAAATCAGGAAACTATGCACAGCGCACCAGTTTAATGCTCTGTACTGCGAATAGAGATGAAATGACTCTCGGCGCGATGGCTGCAGTCGTTCTTATTGCTGCACTGTCGAGCGAGTATAAAACAAAAACCTTATCAGCCCACATGCTGCACATGGCGACGGGACTGTTGTGTTTGCGTCGTAGGCCGTTTTTACTCCGCAGCGCTTTCATAGCCACATGAGTGATCAATAATACAGTGGAAGTTGTCAAGGTCAAGCCGAGCTCCAGCTAGAAAAAAAAGATGAAATAACGCTGGATTTTTTTTCTTTACGGACTGCTTGTCCTTTTTTTTGCCGTGCTGTAATGAGAACGAAAAAAAAAAGTTACTCTTCAACCCCCATCCTCCTGGGCTATCACAAGACACGAAAACATGGGAGAGAGTCACCAAGTAGGAGAGGAAAAACAAACATGTGGTTCTGCTTTGTGGCAAGATAAGATGCAAGTTGTACGTGACTATCAGACAGTCGGCAGTTGATGTGCATGCACGCAAGCACGATCTGGCTTGTTAGGGGGAAGGGGGCGGGGGTGAATGTTTATTGGCTGGCATGGACAGTCAGGAGGGATTGTATCTATATTTAGCGGCGTGTTTCTTACAGCACAGCACTCACAAAGGAAATTGCAACACAAACAATTTTCTTTAAATTTTCAATTTTTTGACCAGAATTTTTTACGGTTCCTCAAAAAAAGTTGTAAATTACCTTTGCTATGCCACGTCGCGTATCGAACTGCATAGCTGAGGTAAGGACACGTGGAGGAGTGTGAGAGGGAAGTTTAGGCAGGAGGGAGCGTGGAGAAGTGAGGGGGAGCATTAGGAGATAAGGCAGCGTTAAGTCATCACGTCTCACATATGTCGGTGTTGTGCGGGTGGCCTATGCACCCGACACGCGCTTCAACTATATACCAGCCGAAGTTTCTAGCATTTAAAAATTTTTTTTTTTTGTTTCACAGCTGCGTATTACTAATTTATAACTGCATTATGTTATTGTTTAATTTACGCATAATTATTTTTAATTAACGTTTTACTGTGATCTATTTCACTTTGCTTAGCTTTCATAAATTTTTGAAATATTAATTTTTCCACGGTTCCTGGAAATTATGTCGTTAGATCGTCTATGTCGTTAGATCTGATGTCGTTAGATTGGGGGTTTACTGTATAGGGAAAAAAATTTAAGGGATTTGGGTCGAGGAGAGCCAATGTGGTGGGGCTTCGCTTCCAAGCATGTCCTGGAGAGAGAAAACGGTGGTAACGTGTTAAGATAGCTGCAAGCATGGCTTTTTTGTCTGACACTTTTCTACTGAAAAAAAAAAAAGAACAGTGTCACCCTTTTTTCTTATTTTCTTTCTTTCTTTCGTCACCAAATGACCGCTGTTCACGGGAGATGTCAAAATTAATTTCTCATATTGCTTACGGCCACCAAACTTTCTTTTCTGCCATGTAAAATTGCCGAGCAGCATATTTTGTAACGAACAGTTTAAACCTACGTGGACAAATAAAAAAAATTGGGGTTTTAGCAGTGACTGTGACTGCAAAGCTAAGGTTGTGGGTGGGATGGGAAGAAAAGGGATAGAGGAACAGAACTTCCTATCTCTTCCTCCCACTCTTGACACCCGTCAGGTTAGTTTGACTATAACTTAGCCTTCTTTTCCCCCCCCCCCAATGACCTCTTTTCCACATTTTTTTTTTTCTATTTTCCATCTATTGTGCGCACCTCTGAATTTTTATCAGCTGTTTTGAAATAAAGGTGCGCACTATACACAAGTAAATACGGTATTATTGCTCAAGAGCAAGAGCATAAATTTCATAAAAAGTGTATACTGTAAGTCTTAATAAAGTCTACTGTTCAACATTATCCCAAGCAATGCAGCAGTGAATTGCAAGAGTGCACCTAGATCCTAGTTTCTAACGATTTGGCAGTTGAATGAGCATCTCGATAATTGTTTAAACAGCATGGTGGTGGATAGTATCGTATCTAAGATAGAGTTAGTGTGTTGATGCTCCATAAGAATGTGTCGTTAGACAGTGTACTTTACTAATTAATTCTGTTAAGTTATAAGAATGCAGGATTGTCTGATGTGTGTAGATTTGGGAGTTATATGATTACAGTAGAACCCCGATTTAACGAAGTGCCATGGGACCCGAAAATATTTACTCTAAATTGATGTTTCGTTAAATTCGACTTCACCTCACCCCTCCTTATTCTCAAAAAAAAAAATGTTAAATTATCGGGCATGTTTCGTCAGAATTTAAGGTAATTTTAAAACAAGTATATTGGCTCAAAACAATAACAAAACACATTTACAGTCAACTGGTAAGCCACAATCATGAAAAGAAAAAAAATCGGCGAAAAAAACTTTTAGTGCTATGCTTGGTGAGCGTGCGCATGGTGAGTTAGGCTGCCCTTGCGCACGTTATCAACACGTGAAACGTGATGACTAACACCGCCGAGCCGTCAATTTTTTCGTCTATTTCCCGCCTGCTCTACCAACAAAATTAAGGAAATTCCCATGAAAAATTGTAAAAAAAGTTAAAGTACAAGGAAAGCTGGATTAAAAGTTTGCGAGAAAACGGTAAAATAATAATTAAATATGCGCGGTGGCAGCCATTATAGCTTGCATGCAAGCCGCGCCGTGCTCATGAAACAAACTCATTGGTTTGCTAGCTAAAATACTTTGCACTCAGCGTTTTTTTAGCATCGGAGAAACAAATTATTTACGTTCACGGTAATAAATTAGTCGTAAAAAGTCTGCATAAGTAATATTACGTAACTTTTTATAAACTCGCTTGTTTTATCACGGGACGCATTAAACATGCTGCACACCACCGCATTCTATTGGTAATAGAATTAATAAAGAGAGCACGCTGCCGTGCAGCACATTCTAATGGAGACGCGAAGCACTATCTATGAATAGGTTCTTGCGCTGTCCACCGCCGCGCTGTGAAGACTGGATACCTAGATGCTCGTTAACTCGCTAGCCGCCAGGATGAGGATCTAGACGCGCGCTTGTTATGCAAGACAGCGGCGCTCGCTCGGCCGCCAGCCCGCCCGCGCGTGCATGCGTATCTCAGAATAATTCTTGCGGCCAAAGTTTTCAACGAATTTTAACTGATTTTTTTTGTTTCTCGACTGATGGTTTAAGCTTTTCTACTGAGAAATAAGAATATACTGCGTCGGTGCTAGTATATTTATAGGACTTAAGTTACAATTAATATTCCATTTTATCAAAGTAACTTAGTTATTTAATACATTTTTTTGTTATATTTTTAAGGTTCCGGAAAATTCTTTCGTTAAATAGCTGTTTTCGTTATTCCCGAGTTCGTTAAATCGGGGCTCTACTGTATTTTAGGTTATTTGTGGTTAAACAACAAAAACTAGAGCATTTGTCAAAATTATTAAATATTGTGAAATGCAACTTTTTACAATAAAATTATTCCTGAAGTACAGTATTTAATACATTTCACCAACTCTAAAAAAATGCTTAAGTACTGTACTAGGTATGTATTTTTAGTGAGTGGTAATCAGTTTGATGATTGCAGTTACGTACCACAAATTAAAACTGCCAAATAATTTTACTGTTTTAGTCTCACAAACTTTTTAGTTAGTTTAATTGTAATTGTTCTGATGAAACACGTGTTTTGCTGTAACAGGAGGTATGAGTATTCTTGTTTATGACCGGTTAATTTTTTCACTCTGCGGTATTTGTAAATGATACAGTTGTCCAATTTTGAGGCCTTCTTGTATTCAGACCAATTTTGTGTTAGGGCCTATGTATTTCTCTGAGTAGGGTATTGCTTTGATGTTCGTAAAGGATTGAAGAAAATCTTGATATAAAATATTTGGTTTACAATCTACATAATATGAAATATGGTCATAGTGAAAACATGCCACATTTTCAGGTTGGTAGTGCCCGGGAAAGCCAGGAAAAGTAATATTTTTTGTAAAATCCTGGAATCTTTAAATTTGCATAAGGTATTTTCGTTAGTATAACTCAACATTTATTCGTCGTACAATTTTTAGTAGCATACCAATATGTATTTTTATTAATGAATAGGTAAAATTTTTTTGTATGATCATAATACTTAAATTTGATTGAATGAATTGTGTTGCGCATGTTGGTTAGGGAAACATGCACTAATGTCTGGAAATGTCATATATACGTATATATTTGTGTGTGTGTGCTCTCCATGTGTGTACACCATTTGCACTTCGACAAGGGACCAAAAAATATTTTTTGTTAAATAGATTTATATAGCAGATTTCTAGTCAACATAGATTTTAACACAAACTGCAAAACTTCTTTTGGTAAATCTCAGTATATCCTGGAAATTATGGAAGCAACCAAAGATAAAAATAAGAACTTTCTATTTATTTTCAAGTTTTAAGTTCCCAGGTCTCTAGAATATCAGGGTTACACCAAGTTATTGACCACATACCTTGAGCATGGTAATTTTACAATGGCTTTTAAATGTGGGAAGTAAGCCATTGGTTGCTTGCGAATTTTCTACTCTCATTCTAAGTGGTTCCTGCTAAGCATTTTCTTGTAAACTAGGTCCCAAAACATTACTGTTGGACACCCTAACCTCCATGAGCCAAACTAAGTTTTCTGTTTCAAGTCTTCATTTTCACATACTGTAATTCAACAAGTTATCCATTTGTGCCAACCAAGGCAGTGGCTCTTTCAGTCTGCAAACAATTTGAAATTATGGTTGTTATTGTTGTCCTAGGTGTGGATGTCAAACAGTTAGCAATATCACATTTTTTATCACACTTTAGTTAATTTGCTATCTACAGCCACATTTTTGTAAATGTGCTCATGTTAGTTGTAACTAACAATGTGTGTAAATACAGTAGAACACCGATTTTACAAGATTCCATAATTCCCGAAAATACTGTTGTAAAATCGAGGATCTCGTAAAATCGGGGTTTCCGTTATAGTGAAACTTCGATTTAACGAAACCCTCAATTTTACAACAGTACTGTCAGGAACATGCACTGTATTAATATCTGACGTCACAAAATCAATGTTAAACTATAGATAATTAAAACTGCAATTTATTTAATTCCTTTCTAATTTATAATTTTATTTAAATCAATTTTCTGACGGTTCCTGATGATAGCCTCGTAAAATCGCTACTTCGTAAAATCCGTTACTCGTAAATTCAGGGTTCTACTGTATCAGACCTCTAAACAACCGCCAATAATTTGGTAATAAAAAAGCAAAACAGTAAGCAACGTGATCTTATATGAAAGATGATGTATATTTTTGTGTATGCGCATCTTTGATCAGAAATACGGGATTCAGATGTGGTTGACACACTAAAGCCATGGTACAGAAATCCACCACTACAGGTGCTGAAGTTGCAGCTGTGAGTTGGCTGGCCCTTTTATGTAAAGTACCACTTGATGTGTTATATCATTAAACTATGGAACTGAAGAATTGTTGAGTATGTTTTTTTACCATTTTCGATTCTTTGCATCTACGCATTAACGTACTAATTTCAGCGCAAGGAGAAATATAAGGAAATAATTATTATGTATGTGTGTGTTTTTTTTTTAAACCAGTCGTTTGTTATAAAGAGAATTTTACCGTTTGAAACAAAATAAATGTTCATACAGTATTTGGAAGTTAAAAATGCGTTGTGCCTATGAAAGTTTGGCAGAACAAAATCTTTACTTCATTGCAAAGGTTTTTTGTTAAATAGAATGCTAGGTAATGGATATTTTCTTGTATAGAGTTTTTAGCCACCCTGCTTTTCTGGAAAAACATATTTTTATTATTTCAAGGTAGTGTTATTGAAACACTTAATATTTTTTGAAATGAAATATATAATTTTACTCTTGTCACATAAAAATATGACTTATGTCGTGTTGGATCTGGTGTGTTTTACAGTTTGCTTTCTTGACTGTACAAAAGAGAATTTAGTTAAGGTATAGTACAAATTCATTTCAGTAGAACAAGCAAACATTTGAGAAACGGCCTCAGTGCCTTTATGTTAAACATGAAGACACATATTTTTTGGAAAGATTGGAAAATGCGCTTTTTTAAATACGGTTTCAAGGGAACCAAATACAGTATAGTGGTTTTTGTTGCAAAGTGGTTCAGTCAGCAGAGAATTAATAATGTTAG
Source organism: Medauroidea extradentata (assembly GCA_003012365.1). Lineage (NCBI taxonomy): Eukaryota > Metazoa > Arthropoda > Insecta > Phasmatodea > Phasmatidae > Medauroidea > Medauroidea extradentata. The sequence goes on from PNEQ01110595.1 coordinate 7,646, forward strand.
TACATATCAAGGTTGGGAGCAGTGTGTGTGATGTGAGAAGTGCACGTTGCTCTTGTTACAGGTCCAAGGGGTGGCTCAGGAGGCCGAGGGGGCAACCCAAGAGGTGGCCGTGGAGGAGGAGGATACACTAGGGGCAACAGGCAGTAGTCGATAGAAAACAAAAGTTACTAAGCAATATTTTTGCTCCAGCACCAAAAGTACTGTAATGTTTGGTTGCAATACTGTCATCTGTATTTTATGGTAAATATATATTATATATATGCAGTGTGTGCTGATGTTTCGAAAGACTGTTGATTGTGCAGCAAGACGATGTATCAGCGTTTCAACCTCACACCCTTCTGCTTGCCTGCAAGAAAGAAGATTCAAGATTTTGTGCGAGAAAATTAGAAAAGGGGATATAATAATATTCATATGACGACGCTTTCCCCCACACGAAGGAACTCAACGTTAAGTTTTATATAAATGTTGGTTAGGAGGTAGGGAGAAAGAAATTGTGAATTCAAGAGTATTAAAGCGTAATAAATATTGTATTGTGTCAGAAGGCAGTTTTCACTGGCAACAACTGAGTGATGAATCAATAAAAAAGTTTTTACTACAAAATACCAAAAAAAGAGAACACTTGTATTAAGAAACGTAACTCGGAGATGTGTAAGTGTGGTTTTCTTTTTGTATTCTTTGCTATGCAGATAATGTGTTCATCTCATTTGTTTGTGTGCTGTCAGCCCACTAGTTTTGTTACCTGGAACTATGTGCATAAATACATACCTTTCACCGTAAAATTAAATTTGTGTGCTAGTATTAACATTTATTTTATCATCATTCAAATAGACATGAGTTTTAAAGGTACATACCATAACTCACAAGCAAATTGTATTGTATGGTTCATGTAACACAGAAATTATTTCAGAATGTTCAAATTGCAAGCAGCTGCTCGCTGCAAAATTCTTCCAATAAAACTATGTGATCAACAAGTTATGTTTCGTTTTTGTTCTTACCATGTTCATTATGTAGATTAATGTTGCAGTACAAGTTAGGTTTCCAAGGAATGGAAGATGTGCTGGTGTAAATTTTGTGATTACCGTATTTACCTAAATATAAGATGACCTGGAATGTAAGACAGTCCCCTATATTTACCCTTTTAGTAAGGGGGAAATTTAAATTTTGCCACAGATACTTAACAGTCCCAGAGAATTATCTCGAAAACCAAATATGGAACTCAGCTCAGTACATAATGCCTAACTATACTTAATAGGAAAAGAAAAGCAAAGCTTAACCTGTCATCGAAGCTATTTATTTTCACAAAGTCTCTACCTGTGTATTATTATGAAGTAATATAACAGACAGAGGTACAAGTACTTACAGATGATACTTGTAAATAGGTACACACACACTAAGGAACGACGCACATTTTTCCGTGGGAGTGCTGTCGCGATGTTTGCCAGTATCAAACTGGCTTCCTAAAGCGACAAGACATGGCAAAATTATGCATTTTTGCATGCAGAATCATCATTAGTTTAAATTTCGCATTGCGACTATAACGTTCAAATTTTTTTCACTGCAATGCCGACAAACCTAGTTGCATTATATGTTCAGTCATTATTTAACACTTGCTTTTATTTATTGGCAGGCCTAACCTCAATCACAAACTGATAAACATCTTTACCACAGAATAAATACAGTACTGTTAGCATGGAGTTAGTATTGTACACGAGATGGCATGTTGAGACTTCCCAGCTGAGTCGGTCCCTGTATGTTCGCATGTGGGAATCGTGCCGGGTGAAACAATGTTTATGGGCTACAGTGACCACGTGTATAAATGTTCAAGCAACAAGGGCACAAGTACACTGACTTCAAGTGTTCTCCTGGGCAGTATACAGCATGGCCACCCCCTGGCTGTAAGTAGTAACAGAAGCAACATGAGCGTGATCTTTATCGTTCTCGTTTTCTCTTTGGATTGGCATGGTTTGGGATTTTGCAGAAGTTTGATTACACTGAAGTTTAGTAGGCTGTATTTTGTAGTTTGTGAGAGAATTGCCACATAATTCACATTTACCATTTATAAATACAGTATATAATTGAGATACAAAAAAATAAAGCACTTCTTGAAGTATAAGCTGTCATTTTAACCAATGTCTCAGTTCCATTTGGCTTTATTTACTTCCTTGTATGCCCCGACAGCTGGTACAATAACAATTAAAATAGCTCCATTATATAGCTTCTAATAGAGTTGGTTGTTATCTGATGTTCAGCCTCGAATTGTCATGTTCACTATTTCAAAAAATATTACTACAGTAGAACCCTGATTTAACGAAATGCCAGGGGACCCAAAAATGTTTACTCTAAATCAATGTTTCATTAAATCAGACTTAATTTTTTCCCCTCCCCCAAAAAATTAAATCATCGGGTATGTTTAGTCGGAATTTGAGGTAATTTTTAAAAAGTCTGTTGGCTCAAAACACTGTCAGCTCAAAACAATAACAAAACATTTACCATCAACAGGTAAGACACAGCAGTGAAAGAAAAATAGACGGAAAACTCTTCAAAAAACGTGCGCATAGTGAGTTAGGCTGCCCGCGCGCTATCAATACGTGAGAAGTGATGACTAACACAGTCGAGCCGTCAATCTTTTGTCTGTCTCCCGCCTGCTCAACCAAACAAAATTCAAGAAATTCCCATGAAAAATGTTTAAAAAAAAATTACAATGAAAACTGAATTGAAAGTTTGCGAGACAACAGTAAAGTAATAAATAAATACGTGCAGTGGCAGCCATTGTGATAGGAACTTGTAGGCAGCCACGCTCGTGAAAGTAACAAACTGGTTGGTCTGCTCTCAAAAAATACTTTGCACTCCAGCGGGTTTTTTTTTTAGCATCGGAGAAACAAATTATTTATGTTTACTGTAGTAAATTTGTTGTATAAAGTATGTATAATATAATTATATATTTTTAATATATTTGCTGAATTTTTTCATGAGACGTGACAGAAAATAATTACACAGTACGCCACTGGATTCTATTGGTAGTGGAATAATTCAGTAGAGCACGCTGCAGTGCAGTGCAGTGCATTCTAATGGTGATGCAAAGCACTATCTGTGAATTAGTTCCTGTGCTGTCCACCGCCGCGCTGTGTTGACTGGGTACATAGATGCTCATACACTCACCGGCTGCTGGGATTAATATCTAGGCATGTACTTGTTACGCAACACAGCATCGCTCGGTCGTGCATACTTATCTCAAAAGTCTGTCGCACCCACAGCCAAAGTTTTCAACAAATTTTAACAATTTTTTTTTGGTTTCTCGACTGATGGTTTAAGCTTACCTATGGAGAAATAAGTATATACAATACTGCGGGAAGGTAGTATTTTTAATAGACTTACAATTTAATTTATGTTCCATTTAATCAAAGCCACTTAGTTGTTCAATACATTTTTTATATTTTTTTTAGGTTTCTAAAAATCCTTTTGTTAAATCGCTGTTTTCGTTATTGCAGTGTTTGTTAAATCAGGGCTCTATTGTACTAATATACAAACTTATTACAGTGTCTCCAGCACTACATGTGGTTCTATAAATAAATTACTTGAATCCACATGGTATTGTTTATATTCATATGTGCCCTGAGAGCTGGTACTATAACAGCAATGAAAAATCTTACCTTATCAGTTCTGTTACTAATTATTTATTCTGTGTTTTTACTGAGTAAGAAAGTTCCTAAGTATGTTGCCATGTTGTGATCATCGCCATAGAAAAGAATGTCCATCGAGTTGTGGAACAACATTCAATGTTCTCACGTGCCGTGCCAGTAACAAGCCCTATGAGCGTAATAGAACATACTGTGTAGTACAAGTAATTTTGTTTATCACCGTCCACCACTTAGGTTAGGAAAAGTCCCAAAAAATTTGTAGGCGTTTGGCTGCCTGCAGTGAATTTTGACGAACTGATGTTTATGCACGTTTATTTCACATTCCAATATTTTAGCAGCTGTTTTGTGAATTACTACATGTATAAACCCACCTGAATCGAAGACCAGTAACATGGTTTAACTTACCAGAAAAAATGGTGATTAAAAATTAAGTTAACATTACTTTTGGTTGCGATTGTGTTACTTTTTCTTTCAATGTAAAATCTATGCATTTCCTTACAAACCACGGACTATTGTACTTACATATATTCTGTGCACAGTTATTAACCTCAAAACTTTTTGCAATGTTTAGTTAAATCCAAGTTTGTAAAATAAGAGTTTTACTGTAATATTTAGAAGTCTACACCACCGAAATATGTTACGTATTTGATAAACAGTTGGAATTAAGTTGTCAGATACTTAATTAAGTAAAAGTTATGTACAAATTGGAGAGAGAGATGAAAGACAAGGGGAGAGGTAATAATACGGAAGACATACAAAAATTAGACAAAATTATGTATGATAAGAACAGTCAACAATAAAAGGGGTGGCGGTAAAAAAAATCAAAATGGGTAGAACTTGATAAACCAAAAATATTGAGTACTTAATTGATAAAAATATCTGTGCTGGAACAAAAGGCAAGCAAAAAAATAAAATAACATAAGATGTCTCCAATAGATGGAGTATTGAACAGAATAAGAAATATACTTTATCAGAAAAGGCTAAAATATATCTATAATGTGTTAAGAGTAATATAGCAGACAGAGGAACAAGTACTTAGATGAAACTTGTAAACAGGTACATGCGAAGGGACGAGACACATTTTTCTGAGGAAGCGCGGTTGTGACGTATCCCTAGTATTAAGCTGGCTTCCTTGGGTTGCAAGACATGGCACACTGCAGTGAAAGTGAAAGTAGATGTGAAGAGCGACTGTTTGAAGTATGAAAAACTCGATCAAAACTATATTTATTATTAAAATGTAGCTCAATATAGAAAAAAATTGTAGCAAAACAAAACAAAAATTAGTACGCAGTACAGTATAGTAGAAGTGAACAGATCTGCAACCACCATACGAGGAATGCAAATGCAGTTAATCAACCAAGAGTTGCTACGTACCTTGAATTATGGAATAAATGGAATACATTATAGCAGGACCATTAAAGTTTATAATGAGTTGTCTGACGATGTTAAGAAAGTCAAAAACCAAAATATGGTTAAAAAAAGATTGGAATTATTATTTTGAAAAATATTTTTCACAGTCAAGAAGATGCTGTAGTATAGAGATGTTCAGTGTGTATAGGCTCTATAAACAAGCAACAATTAATCACTTCATTTTCTCAAAGTAATGTTTATTATGAATTTTGTCTGTTAACAGTTATTTTCTAGGAAGGTTGTGTAACTGGACTGTAAGCACATGTGGTAGCTGATGGGATGAAATTGAGTATTCCTGATTAAAAATTGTCATCAACTATTTATAAATGCCTAGAGAGACAAAAGTAGAACTTTGCTGTTTTTTCGTGTTGTTTTTTTGTGTTTATTATTATTTTTGCTATACTGTATTATCCAAGACTTTTAGTACTGTTGTGTTCAACTTAAAATACGAACAACTAGGCTAAATTGTAGGCCTATTGCCATGCCATAGCCATTGTTGGTGACTACTCAAAACTCTCATTGTAATCTTTATTGTTTTTTCATGTTGCAAACAATCCATTGACTTACTGACCTGCCCATATTGTAAATACTGTTCCCATTACGAGTGTAGCTCAGGGAATAATTTGTGCAATAAATAAGTAAAAAGAAAGACGACGAAAAACATGGACACAAAAATTATACGACTTAGCAACAGAAACCACCAGTTGAACTTAAATAACCACAAATGTAAACAAATAACCACACAACATAAGAAAAGTACATCACCACATATCATTAAATACACAACACAAGTTTTTGACCACATGGTCTTCCGCTTGACAAACACAACTGTGACTAATGACAAAATGGCTGCAAAGGGTAAGTACAGTATGCATGTTGCCAGAACCTGGGGGTGAATCCAGCTCTAGGTTTTAGGGGGGCGGAGGGGGGAGGAAGCATTCCTAAAAAGTTGGTATGTCTACACCCAAGTTAAGAAGTGGAGGTCTGGGGGCCGTTCCCTGGAAAAATGTTGTTTTTAAAGTGCAAAATGGTGTGATTTAAGGCATTTCCTAAACAAAAAAATTGAATATACTACCACTTAAAAAATTTGTAATATATGTGTGACAGATAAACTATCCACAAGTGGTAAAAAAAAATGGGGTCTGGTTTCCCCCCTCCTCCTTCCTTCTGGATCTGCGCGTAGCCAGAACTATTGCAGCGCTGCCACTTGTAGCCTTTGTATTTTTTAAATATTTTCACTACTACTGCTGCAGTTTAGTATGCGTGTTTAAGTTCTACTTTCAGACAATTTATATCTTTCCGCACGTAACAGCTAACAATGGGAAATGTCTAAAATCTTTGGGCACATCACTTGATGTTTGCGAGTGTATGGTAAAGTGTGTAGTCAGTAGTAATCTATAGAGTTTAATAAAAAAAGGTTTATTAAAAGTGTGTAGTCAGTAGTAATCTATAGAGTTTAATAAAAAAAGGTTTATTAATTATATAAAAACAATTGTTTCTGTTTAACAGTGTGTGGTAGATAAATAAACGCTAAACATCTATTGATATCTACGTTTTTTTCGAAGCCAATATAGATAAAATGCTCAATGACAATCCTATATAATGGTATTTACCAACTTTATGAGTAAATATTTATCCAGAATTACTAATTAATTACGTGTGATCTCTTGCGCCGCGGTTACATGCACGAGGTTACGGCGTCAGAGATTGTGTCTCAGAAGTTCGTAACACTGGAAACAATTTTGTTTAAAACTTTGGCTAAAACCATTGTATATAATTACTATTTAATTTTCGCAAATTGGCTTCAAGAAACCTACAGTTAGAGATTAATGCTTTTAGTGTTGTATTATGTACCACGCCAGACACCCTCTTAAGCACGGAACTGTATTGCGTAATTGCGCTGCCAACAATACAAACAATTAGGTATTTAAGAGTTAATATTGAATTATATGCAGAAATGGCTAGTGGTATTTTTCAAAAGAAGTAAAATTATTCCTTAAGTAATAAATTTATGGCTAATTTGAGTGTTGTTTTGTGTTAATTCCATTCTAGATTTACAACTGAAAATTTTATACAATCTTTTTGACATAACTTGTAATACTTGCTATGGTTTCTGAACTCCTCTCACACCTAGGCATGTACGCAACAAATTTACTTCAACCAATACTTATACATTTCCGATCTGGCTTCAAGGGCCGAGATTATGATGGAGAGAGAGACAGAGCAAGAGAGGACGGAAGTCAGGAGAAATGTAGGGGGAGAGAAATGTCCTGTAATTACCGTAAAAAACAGTCATGCATGTTTTTTATAAATACTACTTTCTGAACTTAAAATGTAAAGATTTATCAAATACTCGAAAATATAATATAGGTAATCATGTTTTTTAAATAAAAATTTATTTGAGCATGGTTCAGCAAGACAGCATTTCTTTTGTGACCAACATGTGACATTGCTATTTGTACAAGAATATAGTTAATATGTTGAATGTTACGACATTATACTATTACAGTGTTTTATTATATTCTATGTTTGCATGTTGGAGGAATTTGGTACCGGTATTTGATATATAATTAATCCCGTTTTCTTTTAAATTCTCAATTTTCGCAGATGTACATCTTCTACCTCATCGAGAGACATTAGTAGAAAATATGCAGTTGTAAATTAGGTAAAACGTACAGCCAATGCTAACTAATATTTTAATGTGAAACAAATAGTCCGTCAGAAATGAAAACATTTCATAAGAGCCTAGCATACAGTCAAATTTTCCCGCGATAAAGCACCATCGTTAGCCATTATATAACAGACTCAGGTTCAACATCACAAATAACATTAGAATTACTGTTCCACATTTTCTTGTTTAGGGACACTTATTAAAAGGAAATAATTAAAGCTTTCGGCTGAAAATTAGAACGTTGCGATAAACTCATAAATCTGTGAGTGGAATGTGGAAGGATCTTATTCATTTAGTTATTTGCCACGTTACTTCTTAACTGGCAGAAGTAGAACAAGTAGTTAAAACCAACCGATCACATCTTGATTGAGGATCGAACAACTTGGCTTCTGAATGCGAGATGTCTAGATCCGCGTTCTGTGACGAAAACAACTAAATATGATTCTTTGTAATCAATAAATATTAGCCCACTTCAGGCAAAGTTCAGAATGGTATTCTAAGGTGTAGTGATCAACAGAAACATTGAAATACAAACGTTCATTAAGACCAAACACGTTATAAAAGAACTAGACTGTTACGCTGCTCTTTTGTTACATGACCAAATTAAACGTTAACATATTGCAGCCGAAGATAAGGAATTGTGTACTTCAGCTAGGAGGTGGGGGGCATATTTTTTTCCCCCACAAATAATGTTGGTACAGGACCACCCTGATATGGGCTGCAATATGACGCCATTCAATTTGGTCACACGTAGATATAGGCCGTGAGCATTGGCCTTGCACCCCTTTATTAAGACAGCTGTTTATCTGCGGTAAATATTCACAAAATAAATTAGTGAAGACTACAATCTTAGAATTACAGATGTGGACACTGTCTCATCTACATATGCTACTGAGTTGGCCCTTTAATGTAGTGTTTTTAACAGTAGCGTTGTACTCCCAGTGCTCCTAGCGGCCGCGACACGAACTTGCTACTCCTAGATACATTTGCGCAATGTTAAAACAAACCACTGTACTAGTGGCGCTTATCAGTCCTATGAAGGTCTATTTTCATCTCCACGTGCCCAGACCTTTTCCTGGTGTTGACTATTAATATCAGTTTATCAGCGATGTTGCTATGTTGCTACCATTTAAGGCGCCCGCCTACTGGCCGTGTGTTTGTGTGAGTGAGGCACGGCGCCAAGGGCGATGTTGACCGGCTTATCTGACGCGGTATCGCCTCTACCGCAAGACACTAACAGCGTGCAGTAGTATCGTAGATCACTCGCCTGACTGACACTTTAAGTGGTGGCCCCATCTTTTTATCGATGGAAAGTTTTAAGCAAAGGCCAATGCACCTTTCTATCGTAATTTAACATAAATCCCGTATAGTTGTTTAGATATAGTAGATTGAAAAAGCTGCTTTTAGCCAATTTGATGGGCTCCGAAATTATCTTTCTCATTAACACGATAACTGCCATTCCAATATCGTTCGAAGTGTTTTGTCCTTTTCGTAAATGCACACATTGGAAAAAAAGTTTAGAAGTTTCTTAGTAAAAACTGCCGCGCGAAATGTGACATGTTTTCCAATCTCGCGGGCGGGTGCCTTCATGTCATGGCTACCAGTACAAGGGTCATAATACGAAGAAAATCCTGCATTTCAGTCAAGTGCTATGTTAGTAACGGCTATGTGGCTCTTGAAGAGTCTGCTATTTTCAATCTTATCGCCATCTCGCCTCTGTCCTTTGAACACGGAAGTGATCAGGAAATGCGGCCGTTTTAACAGCCGATGTCTCCACGGGGAATTGCGTGATGTTCATGACTTCTCAACCAGGCCACGCAGTCCACACGCGAGCCGACGCTGCGCAACTCAGGCCGTGTTCGAATAAATAATGATCTAGATTTCTAGATGGGGCCACCGGCTTTTATGAATAATTTACTCGTTTTATTTCATGCGACCGCCTGCCCAGGCGGCGTACAGAGCTTCGTCATAAAGGCGTTTACTACAGATAACTGCTCAACGAGAATGAGTAATGTCTGTTGATGAATATTCTTCAAAGATAGATACACATATGTGTATGTCCATTTCTGGTGCCCCAGCAATCTTTTAATATTAATTTCTCGCGGCCTAGCATTAAGAAATTGAGTATTTTTGTGGTCCTTCTTAGTTCCTAACTCCTTGATGTATGTACAACACTAATTTTTCTTGGAAATTACACTATACACTGTAAAGTGATAGTTACCACTGAATGTCTCATAGAAATCATATGCAGAGTGGGGCTGAATTTAACCGGCAAACCGCATTTTGTGTCTAAACTTAATATAAACGATGAAATGCCTCTGAAGTTCGAATTTTGAAACTGTAAAATAAATTACCTGGAAGAACAACACACCGAACATTGCTTTATGTCGTTAGGCTCTTCTAATACGTAGCAAATTATAGCAAATACATTCTACCTTTATGACAATAACTTAGGTTTCCACCATTACTTGCTTACAACGTTTGAAAATTCGAACATTTTACTAAGGTTTATAAAGCCACGTGAATTATGTAACAACGGTTTAGGATCTATCGAGTTCGTTCACAGCGCACTTAAATATTTGCGTAGTGCTATAGAGCCTAGAGCATAGGCAATACTGCGTACACGTGTGTTTCGTTATTGTCAGCAGATAGGCGGTGGCGGACATTTACTGTAAACAACGTGTACCGTAAGTTAATCAGCTCGTAAAACTGTTACAAGGATGAGATGAAAATTGGTTTTACTATCCAACGTCATTTTCTGATTACATTAACATATGGCATAATTTGTTCATTTTTTTTCGAAATGTGACAAATTGTTTTTATGTTAAGATAGTTTTTCTTTTAAAATTTCAGAACGTAAGCTCTTTCAGAAATCAAAGCGTGGGTGATACACTGCAAAAGTACTAACTTTGATTGCAATGGGTCCAGTAATTCTCGAATTATAACATAAACTATTTATTTATCCATATCGTACTCTCTACTGAAATGTAGGACATACAACAAGCGCTAATCCAATCCAATATTGGGTGCAGACTCTAAAATATATAACGGTGTGGTGTTTTCCCTGTATCAGTTCTCAAAATATGACATTAAAATTTTGTTTTATGCACATCTTGGAATACTACAAAAATACATAACTAACTTACCACAAAAAAGCCTACTAAAGTCAAAACGTAGATTATTATCACACTAATTTATATATGGTTATACTCTGTGTAGTAATTCTTGAAATATAAAATAAAATAGTTATTTATTCATGTCGTGTTTGCTTAAAAAATTCGTGCAACTATATTAATATAATCTTCTACATTAACTGCTTAGATGATTAGCTATTAAAATATAAGCTTTGGTGGTTAATCAGTCAAATGGTTTCTAAGATGTAACAGCGCATCAAAAATTTAAATGGCCAACATTTAAAAATAATTAATTATTTGACCTATAACATGTACACACACATAACATGCCGTTGCTAAATACTATAAGTGTACCGTATTACGGTCACGGATTAAAAAAACATTTCAAGAGACACACACGCACACAAAAACACACGAAAGTAAAACAGAAACACAGAAAGAAAAATGCTCTTGTAAACCTTCTGTCTTTGGAAAAAGTAGAACTACAATGTATTCAGTTTTAAAAACAAACGTGTGTTTATAGACATTTCATACTTCAGTTGTGTTTTAACGAAATGTTAGACACCACAGACATTGCCATGGCACCCAGCATGGTCCGGTCTATTCGCTGTAGTCCAACAGCACTGAATGTGTAGTCCCTGCTAGATATCTGGTCATATAACATAATCTCCTGTTCCCCCATGATGTCTTCAGTTGGCATCTCTACCAGCAAGTCTTGTATGATGTCCAGAGTGTGTCTCGCCTCCAGCTCTGCTTGATGAGACTATATACGTTGTCCGCGACACGCAAAAAATGATCCATAGTGCACTCATGAAAAACACTTGGTAAGAAAAATTCTGAAATTTGTTCATAAACTTTAGAGCACTGAAAACTCATGCTGTAAAAATCCCGCATGAGCAGTAAATCTGAGCAAATGCTTGGGTACCATAACTTTCGTTCATGAGAAAAATGCATTTGTAAATATTCTCGTAGAGAATTCATAAGAAGTAAATGTCCATTTCGTCATAACAGAGCCTAGATCGCAAAATTATTCCACAAGCTCTAGTTATTGTGAGGGAATCTTCTGGTTGGTTAGAGACTATACTAGAGGTCTGTGGTGTTTCTTGCAGCCTTTCTCTAGTTCCTTCATATGTGCTGCTAGCGTCGCTGACGTGTAACTTGTCAGAAACCATTTTGCGAATGTTTATGTTTAAAGCTATAAGTCGACGTGTTAATTGGAAAACCCAGTGAATATAATTTAGCGTAATAGTTAAATTAGACAAATGTGATAGAAAATACAAAAATAGTATTATTGCTGTAGTATCCTTCCGTATATCTAAAAAACCACATTAAGTAACTAAAATGGCACACAACGAATATGCATGTTGCTTGAATGTTTAGTGGCGTATGTTTTCCGTTTGTGCCACTGTAAGTACGAGGCTTCAGAAATAATTTATGATCTACATCAAGAAACGCCTGGGTTATATTCTTCCTAGACTGACTGTTTAAGTTCATGCTGATGCAACCCACTAATTTTTATTGAATATCTACAAATGTCGCTAAAAATAATGCGACAAAGATAGGGCCATATTTATGAACCTATGAGAATTCATTCATCTCGAATGTCCATACAAATTTTTGGATGGTAACAATAATTTCATGAGCATGACATTGTAGCCTGCAATGTCTTTATCCACTGTGATTTTTTTTGAGTTTGGTATATCAGTTAGTTTTATTGTAGTCGTTAAAACGGAAACATGCAAAATATGACTTTAATAAGCAATTACGCTAAAACTATGAGAGATAAAAAAATTTCATAACAGCCAAATTTAGTCACATTTTGTGTCTAAAATAAGAAAAAAATATCTGGTACAAATAAAAAATAAAATAATTTACGATGAAAATTGCGGTAGACCGTGCCCTTAATGTCAATATTCAAAATTAATTTGTGTACATCTTTGAATACAAAGGGTTCAAAAGGTGAGGCAACCTTATGAAGAAACTTGTAGGTTACAATAGGTATTGAAAGTGGCTGCCATTATGCAATTCACATAACTGAATACAGTGCTGCATGCTCCTGAAGATATGCTGTAGCATTTGTTGTGTGATTGCAGCGGCAGATCGTTTAATTTCGGCCTGCAAGTCATAAATGGTGTGAGGATGCCGCTGCAGTTACGCAACAAATGCTACAGCATGTCTTCAGGAGAATGCTGCACCGTATTCAGTTATGTGAATTGCATAATGGTAGCCACTTTCAGCACCTATTGTAACCTACGGGTTTCCCCATAAGGTGCGTCACCTTTTGAGCATCCTGTATTATTGTAACACATTGTCTTCATTGAATGTTTTATACAAAATTTTGCTTTGAATATTTGTTAATTGCTTGAGTGCATTTAGAGATCCACATTTAGCGCAACGACTGCTCGCTGGGTTTTCTCGGGGATTTCCAGTTTACCCTTTTCCGTTATTTCCAGTCGTGCTCCAAGCTCACCTTGTTCACTCTCATCATCTCAAGACGCTGCTGTTAAGATCTTCACTTCATTTCCTTCGAGTAGGCAGTAGGTTTACGTGAAAGAGTGTGTTTAAAGAACGTTAAGACACGTGGTTAGTAGGCCTAATATTTGTCTCCGACGAAAGTAGAAAATTTCATAGTGTCCGAAAAATAATCTTTCGTATTAATACTTTACAAATAAATACTTATTTCAAAGAATACAAATGCTGCTTGGTGAAATGAAAAAAAAAAAAATTCATAAACTTCGTTACTGATACGTTAACAAAACATGAAAATATCAGTTTAATAACCTTACAAGAAAATGCTATTACAGCTTATTCGCAAACATTTATAGTTGGAATCAAAATAATAAATACTTTTCGGGCAGTGCAATATTTCATACACGCACACTTCGACCAAGTATTATGGAAACGAATTAGTTTATATAGGAAAATTATTTTAATTTGTACTCTCAAAACCCTTCAATATGTTTGTTAGGAACAAGCACGATGTTCTACGTAGTTAATGTCGAACTACATTGTTGTCTTCCTTACAACAATATTCTTGTGCCAACATTGGCCAGCGACGAATTTAGCCATCGATTTCTTCGTTCGAAGCACAGCAGTTTTTCGTGATGTGACAAACATCAAGTTTATTTTCAGAAACGTGAAGCAAAAAAAGTGTGTAGTCCATTATTATTATTATTGTTATTAGCACCATAATCATCATTACTGACGAGTATAAACGTGTCTTATAACCTATTGCATGGTGTTGGAAACGAAGCTATCCTGAATGTGTGTTTTGACAGGCTCCATCAACCTAAAACAAATTATTATTTGGATGGTTGGGTGTAAATCTTTGAAACGTTATTTATTAATTATTTTTTAAATCTAATGATTGTTTTCATGCCAATTTGCACAATACAATGTAATATACGTAACTTATAGCTTTTATAGTAACATAGTGAACTTTTTTATGTTATCAACATATTTAATTAGAGTTGCTTGTTTATAAAATATCGGTAATCTTTCTGACTAATTTACTACCGATTGTCTTACACGTAAAATAGTGAATATTATTGTAAAACGAGATTGCACTGATAATAATATAGCTTTATATTATCCTTACAGATACGTTTATTTTGATATTAACTAGTGCAGACATAACTGACAATGTATTTGCCCGCCTTCTCTGAAACAAAGTGTCAATATGCAGGGCACATGTTCCTAACAGTTGCCGGTGACAGGTGGAGTAGCAATAACTCTAGCCTCGCTGTCGGAATGACCCGTGATCGATACCGGACCCGGCCATCTTGATTTCAGTTTTCCAGGGCTTCCAGGTGAACGATGGGATGTATAGTCAATACAAACCCTTGCCGGTTTCTCACGTCTATCCTCCGTGTACCTCTACCAAGACCACAGAATACTTAGTAATACAGAAGTTAAATAGCCGGTAGGACGGCGAACTTAGCCACACACGCCAGCAAGATGGTTTCGCTGGTCAGCAACATGGTAGAAATGCCTACCGCCAATCAGGGTAAAGCAGCTGCCCTGCTGGCTGGCAGTCAGGCCAATAGTAAACCTGTTGTAACATGCAGGAGCCAAACAGACACGGGGCTGATATCAACAGCCTCAGGCAGTCAATAAGCGGTGAAGTTCGCCGGTATTATATGAGCCACCACGTCATTTCACATCTGTATTACAGACAGAGTGTGATTAGAAATATCTTATATGTATCATACCACCGTCACGTATCGTACTCTTATAATTATGCTGTAAACAGTTGATTAATGGGTACCTTGCTGCTAAACCCACGAGGTTCAGTCTGCAGGGGTACAAGTCTCCTTGTATCTGTAGTACACGGATTATGTACTCTGAAAAATTATGTGAGAAGGAGCCACTTAGCATTAACGTAAGTCGTATAAAGTGATTACCAGTGGCAAAATAAGGAACTACTTACAATTTAACTTTCTCATGTGCATGTAAAAATTCCTGTCAGTGGAAAGTGTTGCATTAGATTAATGTCTATCCTCACAACCAATATTTTCTTAAAAAAAAAAAAAAAAAAAAAAAAAAAAAAAAAAAAAAAAAAAAAAAAAAAAAAAAAAAAAAAAAAAAAAAAAAAAAAAAAAAAAAAAAAAAAAAAAAAAAAAAAAAAAAAAAAAAAAAAAAAAAAAAAAAAAAAAAAAAAAAAAAAAAAAAAAAAAAAAAAACATGACAGCTTAGAAGATATAGGTCAAGTTCGAAAAAAGTGTTTATAAAATCAAATTTGATCTTCCTACTTCAAAGATATATTTTTTTTGTATATTTAAGTTCGCAGGCTTTGGCGGGAGTTGTCTGGGTTGTACAGCGGCACTACCGTGTTTATTCCCCGGCGTCGGGAACGAATACAACAGCGACACGGCTATAGACCGTTCACGATAAAGTGAGCACTGCATAAAGTTTTCCTTCAGCTGTTTTGTAGTTATCTTAACTATTTTTATTATGAAAACTTCCGTGTAGCTAAAAACCAGTCTAAACTTTTCAACACTCTCAATAGTTAACATGTATTGGCCCAATAAATCACATTTTAATTAATTACACGGTCTGCCGAGTGCTCTGTTTATAGCGAACTGTCTATACATCTCAAAAACCTATAAACTAAATATTTTTTGTGTATACAACCAGAGAGACATTTCTTAGCAGAAAGGATCAAATCGTTGACTGAAAATACTACGAGATAGAGCATTTTGTACATTACAGTGTCCTTATGCGTCGATTTTACGTTGGATTTCAGAACTAAATAAGAAATATGATTTGTGTTTCCTCCTGTTGTCGAGGTTAAGTATCAGCTGATAGAATCGATGTTGCAGAAAATTCAATGTAAGAGGCCCTTTCAGTGTTTCAGGCGCATGTATGCAACCTGCATTAACCCCATATATATCAAGGCTAATCTTACATCGCTATAGCAATAAGAGTATTTATTACATATATCGACATTATCTTCGCGTTTTATGAAAGACATAGTCGTTCTTATTTCTGCTGCGTTCGCGGAAATCAACTGTAAAGAATGGTTGGCTAAATTTGATAAAACATTTTTTTATCACGTTGATAATGTAACCGTTTGTTTTGCTTCATTTTGCATAACGCAGCGAAAATAAGAACGGTTGTGCATTTGATAAAGCGCGAAGATAATGTTGATATGTGTAACACTCCCACTGCTATAGTGATAGTAATATTAGCCTTGGTTTATAAGGGGTTAATGCAGGTTGCATACATGCGCCTGAATCACTGGAACGGCCTCTTAATACAATGTATATTTACACAAAACTTGCTATCCTACATAATGCCATATACGGTGGACGAGCTCTAGAAACCGCTGTGCGAACAACACAAAATCTTTAACAGCGATTATTAAAAAAGTATTATTGAGGGATTGAAATAAGGCGTGTTTAAAGAATAAGAAGACTGTTAGCCACACGTAAGGTGTCAACTCTGAGGATAGTACATATGTGTGAAGAGGCAAATCATGTTATTTATCGCAGTATCTGAGAATGGAAATTTGGATCACATATGTAAATTAAAACTGGAGAAAAGTGCGCGGAATGTCATTGAAAATTGATAAAAAAAAAAAAAAAGAAACAATTTTAATTAGACGTGGGGACGCGTGTAAACATATTTGGCAGCCGTTGTCAGGGGGGTCAAAGTTGTTCTTTTTCACGTATTTCGCATCAAAGTTACAGTGTTTTAGTATCTCATTTCCTGCCTGTCGTTTGAAGTAGTAAATTCGACTAGGTACCTATAGGTATTACATGATTTGTCATGAAATAATTTATTTCCTTTCATTTTTCATAATTGTTAACAGTTTTTGTGGGTGTTGTAGGAGGGTGTAATGGTCGCTTGCCGTAGAAGAATTTTCAACGAACTTGTGTATGTTGGGAGTAGTTTGCGTTATAGAGTGACAGGATAACATTGTCTGTTGGGAAGAAAGAGGGAAATTCGAAACGTCCACCATCGAAGTGGAAAAAGGCCGAGATATATTGAACTGTTTTCTCGAAACTCTTTAGTTTATTAAATATAGATACAGCAGTTGACAATACGCTGGAGTCGCTACCAACGGCAGTAATATTTCACTCAGTGTTAAAATCTATATCATTTTACCTTAAAATGTTTTTGATGATGAAATCACATGGCGGGAGTACAGGAAAATCCACTTTAAGTGAAGTAATCGTGCCACTACGCTGTAACCGGCAATCCTGCCTTTTATGTCGTCCCACTTCTCTCAGGTTAGGTACACAACACAACCGTAGACGGCAACACCTTCTATTTGCTTTTATGAAGTCTTATGTAAGGTTATATTTACTAAGTTACTTTTACTGTTAATTGTTTAGAGTTAAAGACCTTTTGCTATAATGTTTTCAGAATAGCACATAAATGTTTCTTGTTGTGAGAATCGAGCACCCGACATATTTAATCAATCCACATTAAGGAACACTTCAAATGAAAAAAAAAAAAAATTCTTTTGGCGTTTTCTTTTACTCAAGCTGTGTCCGCTGATTTGCACGTGAGTATATTTTGCATTGAAAATAATACTGTTTATTATACGCCATTTCCAATTTCAGTGAGGTTAAAAGTAACAAATTCTCAAATTTCGTCACCGAAAATGATGCAATCTACCCTACGTATTAAAATAATTTTTTTTCGTTTTTTTAATTATTGGATACATTAATTTTCAAAGTTTATCTATATAGAACCCCAAAATGTGTAAAATTATGTTTAGAATATTGTACATTAAGTTTTTTTCTTACACAGACGTACTAGATTATAGATGCGCGATACTATACACAATAAATGGCTTTCATCTAAAGGATACCAGCATATTGTACGCCAGAAGCACCCTAATCCTTTCAGTTTTGGAGTCGTTTGATGTCCAATATAAGATAACATTTTAGAGAAATTACATTAATTTATGATACAATAAAAGTGACTGATTGGTAGTTACTTTATCTAGCTTGACTTAATGTATCTTGATCATATATGACTTGCTGCATGTAGGTTACGTTTTTGATGCTGCTCTTGACCAAGTGGAGCTGTGCATGTATTTTTACTGAAACGTTTTTTTTTTTTTTTCATTCGTAACCTACGCATAAAAATTCTGCTAACGTGATACGAAAACGCTTCAAGCATTGTCAGGGAATGTTAATTTTGAAAATATTATTACATTTATAATTGTGTTTATCATTTTATCAACAGTTTGATCGTGAAACTTTTTAAAATATACTTTTAGAATTCGTTTTCCTTGCTAGACTTTCGCCTTTATTTTTTAATTATTAAGAATTGTAAAATTGACATTTATTAAAACTTTTTCATTGATTTCTTGAGTTAATCTGACATCTAGTCTCCGCAAACAGAGTTTACGTCAAACTGACTCAGTTTCGTTAATTAGTTCAACAGTTTTCTCTGCCGGGATTTGTTACAAAACAAAACAGATCAAGTGTTGCGTCGATTAGCTACACACTTTGTGTTTCAGTACAGCATGCTCTCCTGTTTATAAAAACAGTTTTAAAACGTTAAGAAAACAAAATAAATATACTTTTACAGCATAAATAAACTAGTTACGATAAATGCATAGAATTTGAAATCTCAATATATTTAAAACATGTATTAAATAATTCGGAGAATATTTAGTAATACCATCGATCTCATTCATTTACACAGTCCAAAAAGTGTAACCTACGAACCCCGAAGATTACAAACACATTACTAACACATAATATTTCCTATTAAACGTTTTTAGTAAACACACACGATTTTAACAGTGAAATACAAACCATTTTAATCACAGTCATTCATTGCCGTCTAACTAAAAGTTTGTAAATCACATTAATTTAAAAAAGGGTCCAAAAATTCTTCCATTTGACTTGAGTACAAAATTACATTAGACTCTCTATGTCTGTCTTGCTGTTCTATACGAACAAGAAGTATTGATCGCACACAAACAATATTATCGCGTTTCTACAGTAACCTATTCTTTTAGTTGGATACGTATACTTCAAATCATTGCCACTAATAAAACTGTTGTCAAATCACAAAGATAAAGTTAACTCACAAATATCACAATTGTACCACAACCATTTGCAAGGTTATCCTATCCCTTCTCTCCATTACTTGACACTACATTACATACTTCTGGATTAAATATGTAATAATAGGCATATGTTTTTAGATAAATAGTTGATATTAACATAGTGTTAAATGTAACAGTGTCTGCATTAAAATGCCTACTGTAACAAAAATGATAAGTGTGGACAAATGGTTTAACACACGCTTATTAAAATACTATCAAATGTTTTTTTTTTATTTTTTTTATTTTTTCAGATTTTACAGACACAGCTGCAATGAAACTCATCATTATTTTTATGACTGCTTATTGCTACACGTTAGCCTCACTTATAACGGGAAAAATCACCGAAATGGTTATGAAAGAAAGGATGTTTACTGTTGTAGATGAAATTACATATCTACCAAAGTTAATGGGACAAAAATACAGTGTCATTGCTGTTTTACCCACAAAAATCTCACCACAAAGTAATGATATCATCAGGATGATCCAACAACAAATGTTGAGTACACTTTACATAACAAAATCAACAGATAAAATAAGGGACTCATTTTCAAATATGACATTTTGGCAGAAAAGTAAGTATCTCCCACTTGGAAGTGTTGGCTTCATTATACTGTCTAATTACGATGAAGACACTTTCCTTTATTCTCTGTCGGAACTATCGAAGGAAAAAAACTGGAACACACAAGCAATATTCGTATTACTGTTGGTGGGGTCAACAAACACGGATAACAAATACGCTACGAGGATTCTCAGTTATTGCTGGGAACAATTCCAAATATTAAATGTAGTATTAGTTTGTTTCCGAAATGATGGACTGACCACGACATTCCGTTTAGTAACATACAACCCATTTTTAAACGGTGGTGCAATACTAGAAACGGATTTACGTGATATTAGTCGAGTTATTCTTCGAGATAAGTTATCCAATGTTTACAATTACCCGTCAAGAGTATTTATGTACACAGTGAAACCATTCTCAACGACAGCTTTGGACGAGGATGGAAATATTTCGTCAAGCGGTCCTATGTTTGAGGTTATTAAAAGTATTTTGCAGCACATGAATTATACGGTTATCGATGGAAGGTAC